>JALPQI010007837.1:0-61725 GCA_025490895.1 Thaumatotibia leucotreta | reverse complement strand
GAAACTATACACAAAAGATGTAAACAGTAACGAAATACATACTTAGTTCCTAAAATAGGATCTATAGAATACAACAGAGATTTCAGGTAAAATAATTATCATTAAGTACACAAATAAAATGCCCATTATACTACAGACAACTGACCTTTAATAGACGCAGAAAATCAAACCAATAATAAAAAATGGATCAACCAAAACAGAAATGAAGTAGCCTCGTATCAGCTGTAATTATAAAGTGACTTTACACGGGAGTGCGTATCTTTTATTCGTGTTTATAGCCGATAGTTCATAGCTTAGTAGCTCGCGTGTGAGACCAGTGCCTAATGCTGTCACCTCTCAGTTGAATACTTATAGCACCTATACAGATGTAGTACGAAACCCTTTTCTTTCAACTTTTCACGGAAATGTCCGAATTTGTATTGCTATCACAATTAATTTCAGTATCCATTGTACTTACTGAAGCTAATTGAGACAGTATTTATAATCTAATTGAGATAGTTTAATTCGGATGTTTCCGTTAAAATACGAAGGGAAAAGATTTTTCTCAAACTTACAATGAAATAATGTCAATGTTACCGGGTAAAAGATTATCTCAAATAGTTTAAAGAAAAATTTTATGACTACGGCTACGTGTATTTACTTAAACATTACTGTAATTGACCTGATTCTATCACTTTCCTTTAGCGGATGTCCATTTCGATATCGTTACATAAAATTATCCTGTAGATTCATTGCAACAATATAAATTAAATCGAAAAGTCTAAAATGTGACTGATCACACGATTAGTCACGTGATTGTTTTTATGCATTACCTAAGTAGGTACTTAATGCTTCCACTGGTGTTTGGATGTATAGTTAATATCATTGAACCCAAACCCAACTTTTATTTTGTATTTATTATTATTTATTTTTTCTTCTTTTCATTTCTTCTGGAAAATATTTTTGTTTTTAAATTTAATGTACAGATATTTAATTTTTAGATGACTAAATTCCTATGGACTTTTAATTGTATAAATATAATTCCCATTTAATAATCTTGTAAAAAGTTAGTGTCGCTACAAGATAGTAATATTTTGTATACTTTACACTTTAACCCACAAAATGTTTCCATTGTATTTATTTTTGTTGTTCTGTAATGTGTGCTTTATGTGAATAAAAAAAGTATTCTATTCTTTTAGACCAAGCACCCTGGGTTAGTTTTAGTCGAGAACGAAAGATTAATCAGTAATCGGTGGCCATTTTTATTCACATCCTTGTTATAGGTACTGATCATGCAAGCAGGTATACACTTACATTAAGTATGTAAGTACATACTTATTATTAAATTTTCAGATTATTTCATATCAATTTGCCTTTCAGGTCTGTTATGTAGGTAGATACCAACGTCAGATTACAGTAACGTCGGATTGAAACTAGTGCCGATCGAAGAAATTTTTCTACGTATGAAACTAAACCAATAAGCAATTGAAAAGGTTTTGTTATTTGTACGCAACCACTTGAAATCAAAAGTTTATAATGTACCTAAACATTTTGGTATAAACCTTGAAATTTCAAATAATGTTAAGAAGTTCAAAGATTAAGCCGACCGACCGAAATAAAAAATTAAAAAAATACACATGACTTCGACATTTAACGATATACTTACCTCTTACATTTTCACAAGTATCAGGCTCCAAAGTCTCTCATCAATTAAATATAAATGCAATTGCAGCCTCAAAAATAGGAAATCATCGATGAAAACAGAAATGCATTAGTTCCTAAAAAGTTTACGAAGTTATTTTCTAGTTTTTACAGAAACCTTAAGTATTTTTTCATTTTGAATAAATCCCCATATATCGTTTGAGCCTTATCCATATGGATCGTATTACAACTGTAGAATGTTATTGCTCTGCTGGCGGCTAGCTGCAGTTTCCCCTAAATTATCACTTCAATTATAAAATAAATGTACTTACCGCCTGTAATCTAAATTCATGATTATACAGATAAAAAGCACGACAAGCTTTTCCGTAAACAGGAGTCAATATGTCATTCAAGTAAACTTCACCCAGAGGATTGTCATAATAGTACACTTTCCGTTTCACAGCAAATAACTCAGTTTCGACACTGGCTGGCACACATTTTCCCAAGTCCCAATTAAAACTAAAACCTCTATTGCAACACTTACTCACACATTTAGATGCACATGTATTTTTTTCCCTAACATCGAACTGGCAGTAATGCAAGGAAAAGCAAGAGAAAAATATGAACATTTGAAATTGGAACATGGTAAGCCGTTATCGTTCACTTGACAGCCTGCAACCGTATCAGTTGATATGATCGATCCTACTCGTAATGCAAGTAGTTTGTTAGTGCCGGGTTGTGTACCAAAACATCATACCTATACCCTATACCTACTTTCTTATTGACGTAACGGCAGATGTGAAGTGGATAGATGGAACACTCTTCTGATGCTGCTACAATTTTAGCCAGTTTATTTTTATATATAATTGTATTTTATTGCCAAAGATATCAATGGGGTAAAGGTATCAATGGCTTATGTCGCCATTTTCGTAACTTTCGTTCTAGACTTTAAAATAGACAATAAATATTGTGACCTAATCTTTCAAAATTTCTTAAAAGGCGGTCTTCTCTGAAAACATGCCGAATTCGATCTCGCGAAGCTCGCGAGCACCGTGTATGCCTAACTAGAAAATGGTCTTAAATCTTTTTTTATCTAACGTGTTTAGACTACTGAAGTCTATGGGATTCAGTCTGGGATCCGCTTGACAGTTTTTCATTGAATAAAAGGGTCTAGCCGCATTTCTATAGTGAAACTGCCCCTGGCTGGAATGTATACCTTTCTTAGAAGCGTTTATTGGTCTTATTATAAGATATCATTTTACAATATTTCAAGCCTGGAATCCCCTTGGTTTGGATAAAAATAAAAAAAAATTAAAAATCTTTTTTTATTTTTTGAAGCTAAACTAATGGTTAGATTTCTTTGAAATTTGGATTATACATGGCACTAGTAGCAATACATTTTAAAAAAAAAAATCAAGGTTCTAACTTTTTTACAAATGCCTAAAAAAATGTTTTTTTTTTTTTAATTAATTTTTTTTTTTAATTTACAAGAGGCTGACAACCTCAATTTTTTGATATTTAATGCACAATACAATATTGTATTAAATGTATTTTTCTCATAAAAATCCATTTGTGGCAACAAGGTAAAAATGTCTTACTAATGTAGGTTACACATTGGGCCAACGTACTCGGCTCATTGTGTACTTCCGCCTTTGCCCCCATTTAGTAGGTATTAACGAGCAGTAGGTATTTTTTTAATGCAGTATTGCGTATTTCATAATAAGAATGTTTACGTAGTAGGTGTTTACGTACAACAATAGTATATACTTAGATTACATGCCGAGGCTAATAAAATAAGAAATGTCTCAGAAAGCGAAGTTGAGGTCTATTATGACATACGCAATACTGCCTTAAAATATATATATATATATATATATGCCGAGGCTAATAAAATAAGAAATTTCTCAGAAAGCGAATTTGAGGTCTATTATGACATACGCAATACTGCCTTAAAAAAAAAATATGTATATATATATATATATATATTTTTTTTTTTTAAGGCAGTATTGCGTATGTCACAATAGATCTCAACTTCGCTTTCTGAGACATTTCTTATTTTATTAGCCTCGGCATGTAATCTAAGTACTATTGTTGTACGTAAACACCTACTACGTAAACATTCTTATTATGAAATACGCAATACTGCATTAAAAAAATACCTACTGCTCGTTAATACCTACTAAATGGTCGCAAAGGCGGAAGTACACAATGAGCCAAGTACGTTGGCCCAATGTGTAACCTACATTAGTAAGACATTTTTACCTTGTTGCCACAAATGGATTTTTATGAGAAAAATACATTTAATACAATATTGTATTGTGCATTAAATATCAAAAAATTGTGGTTGTCAGCCTCTTGTAAATTAAAAAAAAAAATTAATAAAAAAAAAAAAAACATTTTTTTAGGCATTTGTAAAAAAGTTAGAACCTTGATTTTTTTTTTGAAAATGTATTGCTACTAGTGCCATGTATAATCCAAATTTCAAAGAAATCTAACCATTAGTTTAGCTTCAAAAAATAAAAAAAGATTTTTTATTTTTTTTATTTTTATCCAAACCAAGGGGATTCCAGGCTTGAAATATTGTAAAATGATATCTTATAATAAGACCAATAAACGCTTCTAAGAAAGGTATACATTCCAGCCAGGGGCAGTTTCACTATAGAAATGCGGCTAGACCCTTTACTTAAAACTATGTATACAGGGTGATTTCCGGGTCGAGTAGCAAGAATTAACAAGGTACTAAGGAATGGTCACGCTAAGCATCTTTCACTATGAAGACAACCAAGAAATCGCGAAATACCTACGTACGTAATCTTCTAATTATCAGTTCATTGAACTTTTAATTAGAAGATTTCTTGGTTGTCTTAAAAGTGAAAATTGCTCAGCGTGACCATCCATAGGTCATATACCCTGTTCACTCCTGCTACATGACCCTAAAATCACCTTGTATAGGTAAAAGAACCAAAATTATTTGACTCAGTCGAGAAATCAAATGATGATCTTAATAGGTAGGTATCTGTATAGGTGATCTATGTACCTCGTGTAAAGTAAATTTTCAGTTTTATTAACTGGATTTGAGAATGAAATTAAAATGTTCATATCCGTTTGCCATTTCGTAATGGGTACATAATTAGCTTGAGTGGCTACATTAAACAGTATTTTATGATATAAACAATTTTCCAGACGAGACTCAAAAGCGCTAATCTTAGGCATGCCCTTAATCCTAATGCAAGTAGTTTCACATTTTTACATTACGATAAAATTTTCACGAATTCATAACTCACAGTTTTTTGCTTACTTTTTTAAATCGTGGTTCCTCTGCTAACGCGTCTTCTGGAACGTCTCATCATCATCATCATCATCTGCCTATGTTAGTCCACTGCTGACGTAGGCCTCTCCTATTAACTATGCGTATAGACGCATTATATAGGTGGTAAATGTCCATAATCGCCACGCTGGGCAAGCGGATTGGCGATCGCAGTAATGTGTCCACTATGATGACGCTGCTGCCCATCATCAATCTTGTAAAATGGTCAGTGACACTTCAATCCCTTAGTCGACTCTTACGACACCCGCAGGAGGAGTTAGGGTGGTGACAAATGTATTCTTACTGCCGCCACACGGCGTCTATACCTACTTTACTTAATACAAATGTTATCTCCAATCACTCCAAAAAACATCTCATTCTCGCCACCTCTTTTTGGTGTAAATTCTGCGTCTGGCGGCTAACCTGTGGAGTGTGGAAACCATTCGGTCACTTACCAATTACCAAATATCTGTTGCCAAAAAATTTATCTCAAATTGTCTTGTCTATCTATCCCTTCTGTACCCAACAGTCCTTTTTTGGCAACGCGACAAGTAGGGGAGACGTGACTTGCCTCTTAAACACCGGGGTGTGAGGCGAGGAGGGGATGTTATCCTATACGCGTGACGTCAACCTATTTTAATTGGGGAGGGGTCAATTGGGGATTATTTATGAAGTATTGTGTGGCCTCCCGAAGGACCTATTTGGAGATACAGTTACTGTATTTTTTACTACTCTTTGTTGCAACTTGCAAGTCTTGCAACGGCGCAGTCCGTGCCCCTGTTGGGTATTAATCGCTTCATCCCAAATTGGGAGACTATAAAAAATTTATATTTGTATAGATAGGTATTTTATAACTAGGTCATTAATTATTTGTAATAATGTTTTCTTCGCAGTGTACAACAGTACAACTTTTCAAAAAACTTTTCAATAAATTACTCCTACATACCTACCTACTTCGGTACAATAATCATCAGATACTTATAATACGAGTAGGTACCTATCGCTTTGACATTATAACAGATCAGATATTTCGGAGCAACTTTACTAAAAAGTCTGATGATGTCGACTGAGTATTCTTAAACATAAAAAATAGAAATGGTAGATAGAATGGCGACAGTGGTGACCGATAAATGAATGTGTCTATTAAAAATAAAAACGTATAAATTACAATTTATTTAAATGTTGTTAAAATTCAACAATACAAAACATAAGAAATAGAAACTATACACAAAAGATGTAAACAGTAACGAAATACATACTTAGTTCCTAAAATAGGATCTATAGAATACAACAGAGATTTCAGGTAAAATAATTATCATTAAGTACACAAATAAAATGCCCATTATACTACAGACAACTGACCTTTAATAGACGCAGAAAATCAAACCAATAATAAAAAATGGATCAACCAAAACAGAAATGAAGTAGCCTCGTATCAGCTGTAATTATAAAGTGACTTTACACGGGAGTGCGTATCTTTTATTCGTGTTTATAGCCGATAGTTCATAGCTTAGTAGCTCGCGGTGAGACCAGTGCCTAATGCTGTCACCTCTCAGTTGAATACTTATAGCACCTATACAGATGTAGTACGAAACCCTTTTCTTTCAACTTTTCACGGAAATGTCCGAATTTGTATTGCTATCACAATTAATTTCAGTATCCATTGTACTTACTGAAGCTAATTGAGACAGTATTTATAATCTAATTGAGATAGTTTAATTCGGATGTTTCCGTTAAAATACGAAGGGAAAAGATTTTTCTCAAACTTACAATGAAATAATGTCAATGTTACCGGGTAAAAGATTATCTCAAATAGTTTAAAGAAAAATTTTATGACTACGGCTACGTGTATTTACTTAAACATTACTGTAATTGACCTGATTCTATCACTTTCCTTTAGCGGATGTCCATTTCGATATCGTTACATAAAATTATCCTGTAGATTCATTGCAACAATATAAATTAAATCGAAAAGTCTAAAATGTGACTGATCACACGATTAGTCACGTGATTGTTTTTATGCATTACCTAAGTAGGTACTTAATGCTTCCACTGGTGTTTGGATGTATAGTTAATATCATTGAACCCAAACCCAACTTTTATTTTGTATTTATTATTATTTATTTTTTCTTCTTTTCATTTCTTCTGGAAAATATTTTTGTTTTTAAATTTAATGTACAGATATTTAATTTTTAGATGACTAAATTCCTATGGACTTTTAATTGTATAAATATAATTCCCATTTAATAATCTTGTAAAAGTTAGTGTCGCTACAAGATAGTAATATTTTGTATACTTTACACTTTAACCCACAAAATGTTTCCATTGTATTTATTTTTGTTGTTCTGTAATGTGTGCTTTATGTGAATAAAAAAGTATTCTATTCTTTTAGACCAAGCACCCTGGTTAGTTTTAGTCGAGAACGAAAGATTAATCAGTAATCGGTGGCCATTTTTATTCACATCCTTGTTATAGGTACTGATCATGCAAGCAGGTATACACTTACATTAAGTATGTAAGTACATACTTATTATTAAATTTTCAGATTATTTCATATCAATTTGCCTTTCAGGTCTGTTATGTAGGTAGATACCAACGTCAGATTACAGTAACGTCGGATTGAAACTAGTGCCGATCGAAGAAATTTTTCTACGTATGAAACTAAACCAATAAGCAATTGAAAAGGTTTTGTTATTTGTACGCAACCACTTGAAATCAAAAGTTTATAATGTACCTAAACATTTTGGTATAAACCTTGAAATTTCAAATAATGTTAAGAAGTTCAAAGATTAAGCCGACCGACCGAAATAAAAATTAAAAAAATACACATGACTTCGACATTTAACGATATACTTACCTCTTACATTTTCACAAGTATCAGGCTCCAAAGTCTCTCATCAATTAAATATAAATGCAATTGCAGCCTCAAAAATAGGAAATCATCGATGAAAACAGAAATGCATTAGTTCCTAAAAAGTTTACGAAGTTATTTTCTAGTTTTTACAGAAACCTTAAGTATTTTTTCATTTTGAATAAATCCCCATATATCGTTTGAGCCTTATCCATATGGATCGTATTACAACTGTAGAATGTTATTGCTCTGCTGGCGGCTAGCTGCAGTTTCCCCTAAATTATCACTTCAATTATAAAATAAATGTACTTACCGCCTGTAATCTAAATTCATGATTATACAGATAAAAAGCACGACAAGCTTTTCCGTAAACAGGAGTCAATATGTCATTCAAGTAAACTTCACCCAGAGGATTGTCATAATAGTACACTTTCCGTTTCACAGCAAATAACTCAGTTTCGACACTGGCTGGCACACATTTTCCCAAGTCCCAATTAAAACTAAAACCTCTATTGCAACACTTACTCACACATTTAGATGCACATGTATTTTTTTCCCTAACATCGAACTGGCAGTAATGCAAGGAAAAGCAAGAGAAAAATATGAACATTTGAAATTGGAACATGGTAAGCCGTTATCGTTCACTTGACAGCCTGCAACCGTATCAGTTGATATGATCGATCCTACTCGTAATGCAAGTAGTTTGTTAGTGCCGGGTTGTGTACCAAAACATCATACCTATACCCTATACCTACTTTCTTATTGACGTAACGGCAGATGTGAAGTGGATAGATGGAACACTCTTCTGATGCTGCTACAATTTTAGCCAGTTTATTTTTATATATAATTGTATTTTATTGCCAAAGATATCAATGGGGTAAAGGTATCAATGGCTTATGTCGCCATTTTCGTAACTTTCGTTCTAGACTTTAAAATAGACAATAAATATTGTGACCTAATCTTTCAAAATTTCTTAAAAGGCGGTCTTCTCTGAAAACATGCCGAATTCGATCTCGCGAAGCTCGCGAGCACCGTGTATGCCTAACTAGAAAATGGTCTTAAATCTTTTTTTATCTAACGTGTTTAGACTACTGAAGTCTATGGGATTCAGTCTGGGATCCGCTTGACAGTTTTTCATTGAATAAAAGGGTCTAGCCGCATTTCTATAGTGAAACTGCCCCTGGCTGGAATGTATACCTTTCTTAGAAGCGTTTATTGGTCTTATTATAAGATATCATTTTACAATATTTCAAGCCTGGAATCCCCTTGGTTTGGATAAAAATAAAAAAAAATTAAAAATCTTTTTTTATTTTTTGAAGCTAAACTAATGGTTAGATTTCTTTGAAATTTGGATTATACATGGCACTAGTAGCAATACATTTTAAAAAAAAAAATCAAGGTTCTAACTTTTTTACAAATGCCTAAAAAAATGTTTTTTTTTTTTAATTAATTTTTTTTTTTAATTTACAAGAGGCTGACAACCTCAATTTTTTGATATTTAATGCACAATACAATATTGTATTAAATGTATTTTTCTCATAAAAATCCATTTGTGGCAACAAGGTAAAAATGTCTTACTAATGTAGGTTACACATTGGGCCAACGTACTCGGCTCATTGTGTACTTCCGCCTTTGCCCCCATTTAGTAGGTATTAACGAGCAGTAGGTATTTTTTTAATGCAGTATTGCGTATTTCATAATAAGAATGTTTACGTAGTAGGTGTTTACGTACAACAATAGTATATACTTAGATTACATGCCGAGGCTAATAAAATAAGAAATGTCTCAGAAAGCGAAGTTGAGGTCTATTATGACATACGCAATACTGCCTTAAAATATATATATATATATATATATGCCGAGGCTAATAAAATAAGAAATTTCTCAGAAAGCGAATTTGAGGTCTATTATGACATACGCAATACTGCCTTAAAAAAAAATATATGTATATATATATATATATATTTTTTTTTTTTTTAAGGCAGTATTGCGTATGTCACAATAGATCTCAACTTCGCTTTCTGAGACATTTCTTATTTTATTAGCCTCGGCATGTAATCTAAGTACTATTGTTGTACGTAAACACCTACTACGTAAACATTCTTATTATGAAATACGCAATACTGCATTAAAAAAATACCTACTGCTCGTTAATACCTACTAAATGGTCGCAAAGGCGGAAGTACACAATGAGCCAAGTACGTTGGCCCAATGTGTAACCTACATTAGTAAGACATTTTTACCTTGTTGCCACAAATGGATTTTTATGAGAAAAATACATTTAATACAATATTGTATTGTGCATTAAATATCAAAAAATTGTGGTTGTCAGCCTCTTGTAAATTAAAAAAAAAAATTAATAAAAAAAAAAAAAACATTTTTTTAGGCATTTGTAAAAAAGTTAGAACCTTGATTTTTTTTTTGAAAATGTATTGCTACTAGTGCCATGTATAATCCAAATTTCAAAGAAATCTAACCATTAGTTTAGCTTCAAAAAATAAAAAAAGATTTTTTATTTTTTTTATTTTTATCCAAACCAAGGGGATTCCAGGCTTGAAATATTGTAAAATGATATCTTATAATAAGACCAATAAACGCTTCTAAGAAAGGTATACATTCCAGCCAGGGGCAGTTTCACTATAGAAATGCGGCTAGACCCTTTACTTAAAACTATGTATACAGGGTGATTTCCGGGTCGAGTAGCAAGAATTAACAAGGTACTAAGGAATGGTCACGCTAAGCATCTTTCACTATGAAGACAACCAAGAAATCGCGAAATACCTACGTACGTAATCTTCTAATTATCAGTTCATTGAACTTTTAATTAGAAGATTTCTTGGTTGTCTTAAAAGTGAAAATTGCTCAGCGTGACCATCCATAGGTCATATACCCTGTTCACTCCTGCTACATGACCCTAAAATCACCTTGTATAGGTAAAAGAACCAAAATTATTTGACTCAGTCGAGAAATCAAATGATGATCTTAATAGGTAGGTATCTGTATAGGTGATCTATGTACCTCGTGTAAAGTAAATTTTCAGTTTTATTAACTGGATTTGAGAATGAAATTAAAATGTTCATATCCGTTTGCCATTTCGTAATGGGTACATAATTAGCTTGAGTGGCTACATTAAACAGTATTTTATGATATAAACAATTTTCCAGACGAGACTCAAAAGCGCTAATCTTAGGCATGCCCTTAATCCTAATGCAAGTAGTTTCACATTTTTACATTACGATAAAATTTTCACGAATTCATAACTCACAGTTTTTTGCTTACTTTTTTAAATCGTGGTTCCTCTGCTAACGCGTCTTCTGGAACGTCTCATCATCATCATCATCATCTGCCTATGTTAGTCCACTGCTGACGTAGGCCTCTCCTATTAACTATGCGTATAGACGCATTATATAGGTGGTAAATGTCCATAATCGCCACGCTGGGCAAGCGGATTGGCGATCGCAGTAATGTGTCCACTATGATGACGCTGCTGCCCATCATCAATCTTGTAAAATGGTCAGTGACACTTCAATCCCTTAGTCGACTCTTACGACACCCGCAGGAGGAGTTAGGGTGGTGACAAATGTATTCTTACTGCCGCCACACGGCGTCTATACCTACTTTACTTAATACAAATGTTATCTCCAATCACTCCAAAAAACATCTCATTCTCGCCACCTCTTTTTGGTGTAAATTCTGCGTCTGGCGGCTAACCTGTGGAGTGTGGAAACCATTCGGTCACTTACCAATTACCAAATATCTGTTGCCAAAAAATTTATCTCAAATTGTCTTGTCTATCTATCCCTTCTGTACCCAACAGTCCTTTTTTGGCAACGCGACAAGTAGGGGAGACGTGACTTGCCTCTTAAACACCGGGGTGTGAGGCGAGGAGGGGATGTTATCCTATACGCGTGACGTCAACCTATTTTAATTGGGGAGGGGTCAATTGGGGATTATTTATGAAGTATTGTGTGGCCTCCCGAAGGACCTATTTGGAGATACAGTTACTGTATTTTTTACTACTCTTTGTTGCAACTTGCAAGTCTTGCAACGGCGCAGTCCGTGCCCCTGTTGGGTATTAATCGCTTCATCCCAAATTGGGAGACTATAAAAAATTTATATTTGTATAGATAGGTATTTTATAACTAGGTCATTAATTATTTGTAATAATGTTTTCTTCGCAGTGTACAACAGTACAACTTTTCAAAAAACTTTTCAATAAATTACTCCTACATACCTACCTACTTCGGTACAATAATCATCAGATACTTATAATACGAGTAGGTACCTATCGCTTTGACATTATAACAGATCAGATATTTCGGAGCAACTTTACTAAAAAGTCTGATGATGTCGACTGAGTATTCTTAAACATAAAAAATAGAAATGGTAGATAGAATGGCGACAGTGGTGACCGATAAATGAATGTGTCTATTAAAAATAAAAACGTATAAATTACAATTTATTTAAATGTTGTTAAAATTCAACAATACAAAACATAAGAAATAGAAACTATACACAAAAGATGTAAACAGTAACGAAATACATACTTAGTTCCTAAAATAGGATCTATAGAATACAACAGAGATTTCAGGTAAAATAATTATCATTAAGTACACAAATAAAATGCCCATTATACTACAGACAACTGACCTTTAATAGACGCAGAAAATCAAACCAATAATAAAAAATGGATCAACCAAAACAGAAATGAAGTAGCCTCGTATCAGCTGTAATTATAAAGTGACTTTACACGGGAGTGCGTATCTTTTATTCGTGTTTATAGCCGATAGTTCATAGCTTAGTAGCTCGCGGTGAGACCAGTGCCTAATGCTGTCACCTCTCAGTTGAATACTTATAGCACCTATACAGATGTAGTACGAAACCCTTTTCTTTCAACTTTTCACGGAAATGTCCGAATTTGTATTGCTATCACAATTAATTTCAGTATCCATTGTACTTACTGAAGCTAATTGAGACAGTATTTATAATCTAATTGAGATAGTTTAATTCGGATGTTTCCGTTAAAATACGAAGGGAAAAGATTTTTCTCAAACTTACAATGAAATAATGTCAATGTTACCGGGTAAAAGATTATCTCAAATAGTTTAAAGAAAAATTTTATGCATTTGTTGTTTTTTTTTATTATTTTGTCGATTCGTTTCGTTCTTTGACGTATTTGTTTGTGTACTGTAAAAATCACTTTCGATTTTTTATTTCGTTGCAAGTTTGAGAAAAGCACTATACAAATCTCGGCAAGAAACAAGGTTACAGGCCGCGCATCTCTATCTGGCCTCAGTTCCTTCAGCCAGATATATCTAAGTACTTGGCCTGAACCCTTCGTTTCCCGTCCTCTATACCAGTAATTGGAGTTCGAGGCCAACGAAACTACGACAGATGCGTTATTGTCAAATCTGTCAAAGTCTCTTATGTCATTTTCAAATAAAGTTTTCAGGTTTCCACAACCTTTTTGTTATTTAATTTATTTATTTAAAATAATTCCTAATAAAAACATTAACACAATGGTTTTACGCGTTTCTGTTTAATATGGCTGTCACAACTAGGATTTTCTTAAAAACACGTAAATACCTAAAAACTTTTCTATTAACTAACATTGATATGACAGTATTTTCTTGTAAAGAACTTAAAATTACCAGTGAACACAAACGACAGCGTGCCATATTTATTAAGACAGTATTTATAACATTTCACCGAGTATATTTAATTTGGAATTTAATTTTTTGATGATGGGGTGTATAGCGAAGCTAAACATGGCTGAACCAAGTGAGTCACCTTGTTAACAACCTACGGAAGAAAACAAAACTTTAGATCTCTATGATAATTTAAATGGAGAACTATAGCACTGCCAAAGAAATTTGTAGGTCAAAGGAATTTTACGAATACGAAATGTGAACATAAAGCACGCTACAATGTATTATTCTGCAATTTTCTAAACGTATGCAGAAATAGGGTTTTAATTTATGTGTAGTTAAATTGCTGTACCAAATGTTATTAACACCTGAGGTGATACCAGCGCAATACCAACTTTGTTACTAATAATTGCGGATAATTCCGTTTTTATTAAAATGTCTTATATTTACGTGAAAATAAGTAAATAATATTATTTCTATAAATTAAAGAATTAAAATTACCAATAAATAAGATATCTCAACGTCTGTTTTTTGAAAATAAGGATTTACTATTGTATGAACATTTCATTGTCGTGGCAATATTTTCGTAGATTCTTTGGCCTCGAACTCCAATTAGTGGTTTATAGTAATGTTATATTACTAATGTACTATTGCACTTCATTTGGGTCGATTGCAACGATTGTAGTCAACCAGCTGGAACTTTATGAAAACAAAATTTTAAGTCACTATTTTCAAAGTAAAATTTTGTGTAACAACTTTTGGCAGTGAAAAAGACGATTAATTCAAATGTTCTATGAGCGATCAACAATACACACCTAATTATTTTAGCCACCTTTTTCTACTGCTATAGGTTGCTGGACAGAGTACACATATCTATCATATAATTAGTATGACTAACTTTCGTAACACAATTGACGCGATCGTGATTTATGTCTTGATTGATGCACAATTTTTTATGCAAGCTACCTACCTATTTGTAACTCATTTTGAGGCTTAAAAAATGTATTCAACTCCAGGTATGCTCAGCACATGATTGGCGCGACAGTATCTCGCTGCGAGATAGTCTATCCGTCCCTCTTTTGTTAATATAGCTAGTGAAGGACGGGAGATTTATCTCGCGACGACATACTGTCGCACCAATCATGTGCTAGCCTGCTGATCTCAAAATTTTCTTTGCTTTATCTATCGAGTCTCTGTCGAATTCGACTCAACTAAAAACTTGGTAAATTTTAAACATCTAATTAAAGGTTAGTTGTCTGTGTTCAAACTTAAAATAATAGAGAGATAATTTATAGTAATATGGCCCGTTTAAGTGCTACAAGCTAAGAACGCCAATATCGCATATCCTCTAGTAAGCATTATTGAATATACAAATAGGTATATTAGTAGTTGTAAAGTAGTATAAATCTGAGCAGAACAATGACATTGAAGTTGATATTGTTTTTGTTGAAATGGTAAACATTAATTGGTATATCTTATTCTATGGTATAAATAGTCTTATTTCAGAGATACAACCATTAGGCAGTGAGAAGAACATCCAGTACCTAGACATATTATGTAATAAATAAAAGCAGACAGCAAGACTTACGTCTATTCAGGTAATCACTACACTATGAGTAATTTAAATACTAATACAGAGATCTATGTGATAATTTTCTCATTCACATACAAAAGGCTAGTTTCCTACAGACATATAACTTTATTTCACACAATTTAAGAATTAATAATAATAAAAGAACCTATACTTAATGAAACAAAACACAACTTGATTCTTGAATTCATACTTACTGAGGATGTAGTTTATTCAACCTTCATAGCACTACTCATGTATGTAGCAAATCGTATGGACATTTAATAAAGAGTAATTTGCCCCTAGGATACTAGCCTGTTTAAATTTCTACAGCATCAGGGAACACGTGGTCTAAATAAGCCTGGTTGCCGTAACTTTGCAACGGCTTCGGCCTACCTTTACTACTATTTACAGACTGACCAACATTTGCACTATTCCTATTAAACCTAGAAGCGATTTCTCTGACTTTACCAGGCCTAGGTTTATAATCTTCCGCGTCTTCTTGCCTTACATCGTTATCTTCATTTACCTCTTCAAAGGATCGTTCTTTCTCTTGTTCTTTATTAATTTGCTTAGAATCTTCACGAATCCAATTGCGGTTTGACATTTTTTTAGCGTCTTTATAATCTGTATCAAATAGATTCCTATTGTCTTTCTTGCCTGAGTTGTTTCGTTCGTACATACGAGAGTAAGTTTTGGATTTTCTGATTTGGTTATCTTTTGCGATGCCAAAATAAGGGTCTTTTGAGTATTCGATATCGTTGTTAGTTTTGCACACGTAGTTACGATCGTTATTTCGATCGCTTCTGTTCGATCTTCTTAGTTTGGTGGGTGCTGATTTGAAAGTGGTGAATCTGTTTTCAAATTCGTTATTGTTAATCTCATTAAGTTGCGTGTCAAACGCGTGCGCTCTTTGGTGAGTTAGGGGCTTAGATAGCGACAAATGCTTTGGCGGTTCTCCGTGCTTATTAATAGTTATTTCGTATTGTATATGCGGGTCTAATACCGCATACACATTTTCTTTGGCTTCTCTCTCCAACGAGTTCAATGCTGCCTGTAACAAAAAATTAAATTGTAAATTTTGGTTATTTTTAGACAGCCAGAAACTAATCTTGAACTATCAATTTAAACACATGACGTCACCTACTAAGCTTTCAAGCTAAACGGTCAATTACATTTACATTATTAGTAAGATTTGAAATCGGGTAATTAAAATGTAAATTTGAGTCATTGACTACCCGATATTTCGGAAATGTTGCAAATGCCATCTTCACGGATTAACAGAAGTTAACATAGTTATTCTCCAATTACAGAAATCCACATGGTAAACACCCCGCTTTAAATCATTTTAATAAGGTGACAAAATGTTTAAAATCCAAAATTAATTTCTAGCTGCCAAAGGAAGATAAAGCTGTGGAAATTCGTGTAGTGCACACACTGTCAAGATTTTGTTAATATCAAACAGTTGCAAGTAAACACACTTCAGTAAATTAAACGCCAGTTGGCTATTAATCATGCTTACTATTGGCGCGAAGGTACTTAATGCTAAAAGCAATTATGCAAAATGGTTGTAAGATAGATCTAACAGTATATATTTTAGTACAACATTTAATTAATAACTGTTTACAATACAGAATCGTAAAAATACTGTAAGGTTCACTTCAGGGTTAGGCCAGTAATCCGAGGTTAATCAGTTAGAATTGTCAAACTCGTACAGAGGATGCCGAAATTGCTGAACTAATATTATGAGTGACGATGGATTGACTAAGTTAAGGAAAGCAGTTAAGGAAAATTAATAGAGCGATTGTCTATTAAGGTAACAATAAAATTAAGATACGATATCTGAAATGTTTTTTGGTCGGAGACAACGAACCGTCAACAACCAATCGTCAATTGTAGGTTGTTACAATTGGTTAACTAGCTAATATAGCGAGTATCGTTTTATTATTCATCATCATCATCATATCAGCCGAAAGACGTCCACTGCTGAACATAGGCCTCCCCCAAAGATTGCCATAATGACCGGTCCTGTGCCGATGGCCGTTTTATTTTATTCATTTTTTTGACCTATAAATATGTTGGTAGCAACGTCTCATTCAAAAATCAATGACATCAACATTTACGAAATAAATGACACAAATGACTCTGAAATGCGATTCAGATTAGGCTCTGCTTGTCAGTTTTTGACAGTAATTCTACGGAACTGACACATCGCGACTTCAGATTAGGTCCTAAACTGAATCGCATTAGTAGATCATGGTAGCACTTCAGGATGATGAAAATCATGAAGACTAAGGTAAAATGGACCGTGAGCATTTCTCAAAAAGTTTTTATTCAATTATTCATTACTTAATAATATTTAAGGCGCTGTAGATTGTGTACTTTCTTGCCTACGTGTAATAATAGACAAGTATTGAATAATCATATAAGAAATATCAACCTCTCGGCTCTCAGCATCAGTTGTATTAGTTAATTCAAAAACAAATTGGATAAGCACATTGTCCAAAAATATATCTTGAAACAATATCGAACCAAGAGGCATTGGATACAGGCACCATCAGTTGTCTCAACTATCTGCCTGAATCACAAGAAATAATAATAATAAATCGGTAACAAAATAGAAAACGTAAGTAGCCATTTAATTGTATATTATTTTTATAAACTTTTTGAGAAGACCACATCCGTGACCTTAAAAGAAACGACAACACGTGGTAGACATTTGGCCGATTAAAAAATACCGCGGTAGTTGGCGGGTTTATGCGTAAGTATGTGATTCGCCTAAATTACATTTTACATCACTCAGAATAGCACATTCCGCGCTATCGAGTCTAGACTAACGCCGGGCCTGAACACGCTTCGGCCGATTCAATCGAATTACGACAACGTTGATAAATAATATTTTTTGAACATCAGTAACATGGAAAACAAGAATTTTTATTGGCATTTTCGTATTATCATTGGACATTGCACTAACATAGCGCTCCGAAAGAGTTAAGATGACCTAAATCCAGAAGTATTATTGTTATAAATGTAAAATATAATATTAATAATTATTATTTTGTCAGACTGCCTGTTTCGCCTTGAACCGTAACAGACTGGAGATTAAGTCCCGAGACTCCCGAGAAAGGAAATAGGATTTTTTTTTATAGCTAGCATGTAAATAAACGTACAATACGAGTGGAAATTCTGCTATTTTAATTACCAAGTACCTAGCACTACTACTTCATTAGGAATAATTTGTATTAAGCCAGTATTAGAACTCCAACTCTTCATATTGTAATTTGATTTAGTATGGAGATGATATTCTGAAACATATTTTATTCTATGCAATCAGTACATATTATATTGTTCGACTAATGTACCCTTAGATTAGATAAACTTCCAGGCAATAAATAGATAATGGTAATTGAAATGTGAAACAAGCGGATGAATCGGTAGCTCTGATATAAAAATGGAAAGAGCTACTTAATAGAATAAATATTACGTGGAATCAGTACATAGCGGTATAAAGCAATCATTTGTTTGTGCAGCCGCCATCAGATATATCAGAGTGGCCAGAGTGCCTATAAATATCTGAGCAGGATGCTTAGCCAAGTTGCCAATCGGTAACGCTTAGTAGCTTATCTTAGTTTTCCCTCTCTGTCACTCTTGCATATTGGTACGACAAAGACAGTTAGCTGCCTTTCGTTTACGATTGATTTCGTTTGCGATTACGATCTCTAGTAGTATAGATATAGATAATATTGTGAACTTGTACAATAATTATTATTTTTGTTTAATATTATGATCCTTTATTTATTTCTCTCTTTTATAAAAATGTCAATACTAATATTTTTTTATGTAATACATTCTTTAATGCATGTTATTTTAATAAGATGTATTATTATACTGTTTTGAAAAAAGTAAGTCCACCTGAGTTTCTTACTGGTTCTTCTCAGGAACGGTGTAGGGTTTGAACCAGTAGTAGATTTTTTTCTCTCTCTTGATAATGTCAGACGATTCGAAAATGCTTATTAATAAGCTTACTTGAATAAAGAATAGTTTGACTTGACTTTGACTTTGACTATCTTTTTAACCGACTTCATAAAAAGGAGGAGGTTCTCAATTCGACTGATTTTTTTTGTTATATGTATGTTACCTGATATCTCCGAGAGTCGTGAACCGATTTTAAAATTTATTTTTGTGATCGGAAGTGTACCTATTATCCCGAGATGGTCCCGTTGGCACCAAGTTGGGGTCTGATGATGGGATCTTGGAGAAATCGAGAGATCTCTTCAATTGTAAATTGTAACCCGCACTTCCAACACTCGCCTACTTCGCCCTTAACACATAAATAACGAAATGAATCATAGACAGGTATGTAGTTGTAGCGGCGCAGTGAGATCCCCTTGCCGGACAATAAAGCAGTGTTAGTGGTGCAGGACCTGTGCGTCACACGGTGGTGGGGGGCTGCAGCACGACGGCCGCGCGCCGCACCTGCAGCGCGCCGGGCGAGTAGCGCGGCGTCACCGTCGCGTAATGTACTTGTAGCGGCGCAGTGGAAGGGAAACACAGAGTGAAACCCATGAAGCAGTGTTAGTGGTGCAGGACCTGTGCGTCACACGGTGGTGGGGGGCTGCAGCACGACGGCCGCGCGCCGCACCTGCAGCGCGCCGGGCGAGTAGCGCGGCGTCACCGTCGCGTAATGTACTTGTAGCGGCGCAGTGGAAGGGAAACACAGAGTGAAACCCATGAAGCAGTGTTAGTGGTGCAGGACCTGTGCGTCACACGGTGGTGGGGGGCTGCAGCACGACGGCCGCGCGCCGCACCTGCAGCGCGCCGGGCGAGTAGCGCGGCGTCACCGTCGCGTAATGTACTTGTAGCGGCGCAGTGGAAGGGAAACACAGAGTGAAACCCATGAAGCAGTGTTAGTGGTGCAGGACCTGTGCGTCACACGGTGGTGGGGGGCTGCAGCACGACGGCCGCGCGCCGCACCTGCAGCGCGCCGGGCGAGTAGCGCGGCGTCACCGTCGCGTAATGTACTTGTAGCGGCGCAGTGGAAGGGAAACACAGAGTGAAACCCATGAAGCAGTGTTAGTGGTGCAGGACCTGTGCGTCACACGGTGGTGGGGGGCTGCAGCACGACGGCCGCGCGCCGCACCTGCAGCGCGCCGGGCGAGTAGCGCGGCGTCACCGTCGCGTAATGTACTTGTAGCGCAGTGGAAGGGAAACACAGAGTGAAACCCATGAAGCAGTGTTAGTGGTGCAGGACCTGTGCGTCACACGGTGGTGGGGGGCTGCAGCACGACGGCCGCGCGCCGCACCTGCAGCGCGCCGGGCGAGTAGCGCGGCGTCACCGTCGCGTAATGTACTTGTAGCGGCGCAGTGGAAGGGAAACACAGAGTGAAACCCATAAAGCAGTGTTAGTGGTGCAGGACCTGTGCGTCACACGGTGGTGGGGGGCTGCAGCACGACGGCCGCGCGCCGCACCTGCAGCGCGCCGGGCGAGTAGCGCGGCGTCACCGTCGCGTAATGTACTTGTAGCGGCGCAGTGGAAGGGAAACACAGAGTGAAACCCATAAAGCAGTGTTAGTGGTGCAGGACCTGTGCGTCACACGGTGGTGGGGGGCTGCAGCACGACGGCCGCGCGCCGCACCTGCAGCGCGCCGGGCGAGTAGCGCGGCGTCACCGTCGCGTAATGTACTTGTAGCGGCGCAGTGGAAGGGAAACACAGAGTGAAACCCATAAAGCAGTGTTAGTGGTGCAGGACCTGTGCGTCACACGGTGGTGGGGGGCTGCAGCACGACGGCCGCGCGCCGCACCTGCAGCGCGCCGGGCGAGTAGCGCGGCGTCACCGTCGCGTAATGTACTTGTAGCGGCGCAGTGGAAGGGAAACACAGAGTGAAACCCATAAAGCAGTGTTAGTGGTGCAGGACCTGTGCGTCACACGGTGGTGGGGGGCTGCAGCACGACGGCCGCGCGCCGCACCTGCAGCGCGCCGGGCGAGTAGCGCGGCGTCACCGTCGCGTGCGCCGGCGGGCCGGCGTACACCGCGTCAGCTGGCAGCACTGTCTTCTCACTGTGGGGTGGGATTCTAATATAAGTAATTGAAGGCAGGAATCGATACCGGGGTTTCCCTACGAACAAATAAAACATGGAAGCCGCACGCCATATTAAATTGCCTTTCAAAAACGGTCCTGAATTTTAGTTGACAAGCATCACCCCCTCTTCAACGCATCACGGTAATGAATTTCAATATCAACCTATAAAATCTTCAGCCGCCATTTAAAAATAGTTGTGATTGGTCCATCTAAGTTTTGATTGGCTATATTCTATAAACATTTGTCAAAGATGTTGTGCCGAAATATGCGCGGTGTTAAGAAAAGGGCTATGACCTGCCCATCTTGGCACAATTGAACAATTGGTTTTGGGGGCATTTTTGAGCTGGCGTTAGACGTCCATGTTGGGTCCATATTGGCACTTATACAATTTTTTCTTCGAATATTTTTACTAATACCGTTTTTTACTCATAATCATCATTACTCCGAAAATTTTTTCTCATACTTTTTTTCTTACTAAAAATTTTACTTCTACCTACAATGTTCATAACGATTTTTATTTCGAAATTTTATCCTCCTAAAGTCGTCAAGTAGATTAATCTATACTCATAAAGTTATTTGAAGTAAATTTTCCCATTAGGTTCCCATAGGTATTTTATGAATAACATAAACTATGTATATGTAGTCATAATGGGCTTTGTGCAGAAACTGTTGTGACATACTCAACTTTAGCATATTTCTTTGTGGCAGATTTCGAGTTGTTCGAATATTATTCGAGCATAATTTCGATGCTCCTATTTATGATGAGCCATAATCTGGATGTGCATAAAAAGTATCGGCATAGTTTGTTTTAGCATAACAGAGAAGGAATAATTACAACCTCTCAATATAATCGAGGTAGTAGTAATATTCTATACGTTACTTACTGTGTTACTGAGCTGAGTACTTTCTAGGTTGCTAAAAAAAAATAACCTCGAAGACTAAGGCGGGAGCAAAGCTCCCGCCTTAGTCTTCTAACCTAACCTATCCGAGTCGGATCTGCCCCGGAAGGTTTTGTTCGCTCGCTTCGCTCGCTCACTGGAGAAATTTTCACCCAACCCCACCCAATTTTCACCGCAAAAAGGCAAGTTTCGAACATGTGGCTACATGCCCATAAAAAAAATGCAAATCTAATTTCTGTCTTATAACACTCGGCGTAATTAATGATATGCCAAGATAGTTTTGGAGAAAATAATATTCGAAATATTGTTATTTAAGCCAAGTGATGTTTCTGTCTCATTAAGTTGATGCCAAAATAGATTATACCAAGTCTGTTATGTCCTAAGCGTTTCGGACAAAAAAAGTTTAGATCCCTCTAACCCGTTTGGTACAGTACCTACTCTGCCACAACCTGATTTAGTGCAGGTAGCTAGTTTACAGTAATAGTACGATTTATATTTAATTAAACAAAAATAATTCATACATAAAACCAGTACAGATAAAAATAAATACCTATAACATTAGAATATATAGCATAAAATAAGTATAGTGAAAAATTATATAAATATAAAAGTTAGTACTAAAAATATGTATGAAAAACAATATTATGAACATAAATAATTCTATGTGATAATGATTATGAACAAAGATTATTCTAAATACCGATCATTATGAAGTTAAATTGTATAAGAAAAATTTTCGGAGTTCCAATAATCTAAGTTGCAATTTTATAAATACTTTGGCGCACCCGTCCATGTTATATATGGTCGCAAGGTTTTCCCCATACAGAAGAACGGTTCTAATTTCGTAATGTTTCATCGGTACTTCGATATATAAATTCTTTGTTAAGGGAGTAAATAGTAATAAATTCTTTGTTAATAAACTAATTGTAAATAGAAATGGGCCGATCAACTTTTCCTTGCTTTTCATGAACTTACAAATGTACGTCAATTAATTTCTGTACAGATGTTTTCAATAAAAAACCGTTGGAACCTAAATGTGTCGATGTGAACTTGTGTGAGGACTAAAGCATGTACAATTTATAAGCATTAGCATTTTTTCTAGCAAACTTGATGAAATTTTCACCTGTGTTACAAGACAAAATAGTGTATAAAGTTGATTAGCCCAAATACGATGTTGTTAATTATAATGATATACTGTTTTGAGCACTACATAAAGAGTATAAATAGAACATTACGATACAAGTGCGAAAAAAATGAAGTTCGAAACGAGTGGAGATAAATTAAAGCACGACCGAAGGGAGGAAACATAATAAAACATATTTAAACATTTTCAACTTACCTATCTAAATCATCAGTCTTGTATTCAACGCTCTCTGTAAAAAAATAAAGATCTTATTTAATAATTTTGACGACACAAAATGCACTTTTGATATACACTTATACAGGGTGAAGATTCTTTTTGGGTCAATGACGGAAGCTACCAGATCCAGAGTAGCTACGCGAAAATGGTCTTAGAAGACCTTGCCTCGATTTTAAATGAATGAAGACTGGCGTAAAGATATTGAAAAAAAAAACAAAAAGGATGTGAAAATAACCATTTTTGACAAAAAAATATTATGGCAGTGGATCCTGTTTTTGTTCATGATCAGAAGCTTGTATGGGAGCAAAAAATATTTTTCGGTTAGAAAAGCCGCAAATCAAAATTAAAATTGTAACACAAATTGTATTAGAAAATTTTAAATCGAGAGATTTATTTTTCAATTTTATTTTTTATATGCCAATCGATTTCATTCCTATCCAGTACCAATAGTTTTAAAAGAGTCAACATACGGCAACGTACAAAAAATAGCCCCAGGGCGTCTGTTGGCTCGTTGGGTCGACGACATTCACAAGATTGCGGGACATTTCTGGGTTAAATTGGCTCAGGACCGAGATGAGTGGCGTACTAGAAGACCTATGCTCAGCAGCGGGCGATAAATGGCTGAAATGTTGATGAATATGTTGTGACACTGACCTCTCCTTCATCGGCAACGCAGCACGAGACAGAAGACAACAACGAGCAGTGGCCCATTTCTCAAAAGCTTGTAACTTGTAATACAAGTGGAAGTCTCTTTTTAACAGGTTTAATCAGATAAGGACTTCCGCTTGTATTGTAAGTTACAAGCTTTTGAGAAACAGTCGCCAGAGCCGCCATGACGGGCGCTGTCTCTGTTAGACAATTATCTTTGGCTAGCCTAGGCAGAGTGATGGCAGGTGGACTAAAGTCCTAACGTATTGGTGGCCTATTTCGGATGAAAGAGCCCCTGGGCGTCCGTTGGCTCGTTGGGTCAACGACATTCGCAAGATTGCGGGACACTTCTGGATTAGATTGGCTCAGCAGTAGCCGATAAATGGCTGAAATGTTGATGAATATGTTGTGACACTGACCTCTCCTTCTTCGGCAACGCAGCACGAGACAGAAGACAACAACGAGCAGTGGCCCGTTTCTCAAAAGCTTGTAACTTGTAATACAAGTGGAAGTCTCTTTTTAACAGGTTTAATCAGATAAGGACTTCCGCTTGTATTGTAAGTTACAAGCTATTGAGAAACAGTCGCCAGAGCCGCCATGACGAGCGCTGTCTCTGTTAGACAATTATCTATAAGGCTAGCCTAATAGGCAAAGTGACGGCAGGTGGACTAAAGTCCTTACGGATTGGTGGCCTATTTCGAATGAAAGAGCCCCTGGGCCTCCGTTGGCTCGTTGGGTCGACGACATTCGCAAGATTGCGAGACACTTCTGGGTTTGATCGGCTCAGCAGTGGCCGATAAATGGCTGAAATGTTGATGAATATGTTGTGACACTGATCTCTCCTTCTTCGACAACGCAGCACGAGACAGAAGACAACAACGAGCAGAGCCGCGATGACGAGCGCTGTCTCTGTTAGTCAATTATCTGTAAGGCTAGCTTAGGCAGTCACGGCCGGTGGACTAAAGTCCTAACGTATTGGTTGCCTCTTTCGGATGAAAGAGCCCCTGGGCGTCCGTTGGCTCGTTAGGTCGACGACATTCACAGGATTGCAGGATATTTCTGGGTTAGATTGGCTCAGCAGTAGCCGATAAATGGCTGGAATGTTGATGAATATGTTGTGACACTGACCTCTCCTTCTTCGGCAACGCAGCACGAGACAGAAGACGACAACGAGCAGAGCCGCGATGACGAGTGCGGCGGCAATGAGCGGTGCTACGTGCGCCGTCTCTGTTAGAAAATTATCTGTAAGAACCACGGCGAGAGTTAGAGGTGAGGGGTTAGAGGCGTGCGGTTATTGGGCGTGAGTATGTCATGTTTTTATAGCCTAACAAGTTTCTTTTGAGCCCTGAAGTAGGTACTCAAGGTACTGGCACTGCAAACAGCTTATATATAGCAACGCTTATGTCATGTATACAGGCTGTTACCGTGGTCGTCATCCCAACTGTGGAAATCGTATTAAGATGGTCTTTCTGAACAAGGTTTCCCATGGAACAAATATGAATATCGCCAATATTGGGATGACGACCACGGAAACACCCTGTATATGCCACAATAAAGTGTCAGTACGAGCATGTCGACGAACAACTTCAAAACATTGTTTAAGGGAATTGCTCAATCATTCGTGCTGCATTTCTGACGCAAATATTTTATTACATATAGCATTATTGCCATTAAAATGTATTAGTTCAACTATAAATACGCAACATGTCGAGGCCTCAAAAAGAACTTGTTGCGCTATAGTTAGTTAGTACTTTTAATATAGTCTGGCAAGTTAGTGTTTCACTAAAAATACGCAAAAATTTATAATTTTTCGAGTTACTTGCCGCAATACTTTTTCTTATTTAAAGATTAAAGTAGCATAAATTCTGGGCTAAATACAGTTAATTAGAAAATTATGTGTAAAAATGGTACGGTTTATCGAGCGGCATATGAGGAGAAACAACATCATGGACTGATTCAAGAAATGAAAGCTTGAAGCGGTTAAAACCAGCAAGGTACTTAGAGCTAATTATTCGAATGGACTCGAATAGAAAGTAGAATAGTTCTCTATTGAAGTAAGCTAAGCTTCCATATCGAAGCCTGAGCTTTAATTTTACTAATTCCAGAAATAAAAGCGTGAAGGCAAGACAGAGCAGGACAGAGATATTTACCGTGGACGGTGAGCGAGACGGCATGCGAGGAGAATCCGCGCTCGTTCTCTACGTGTAGAACATACACGCGCGCGTCAGATGTGCTAGTCCCCGATATAAGGAGCGTATAGCGGTAGCAACCGAATGCTCCAGTTGGTTCCAATGCCCGGTAACGACCTGTGTAATAAAGGGTTGCTTTAGATCTTAGACAGAAATACGAAAAACATTTTAAAAAATTCAACATTTTATTTCAATGATAAAATTGACATAACATGTGACACTAAAGACGAAATAAAAACAAGATTCATTGGGCAAGTGACGACAACAAAGGAGACTATGTAAGTGGGTTATTGTCAGTCGGAAAAACAAAAGTTGTCCACTCGGTGGTCAAAAGTTAACAGCTTGTATAAACCTTTGATACAATTTTATTGCATAGGGCTGTATGCCGGCGAACTTAGTTGTACCGTCAGTTGTTTTATCCCAAAATTAGTACAAGAATTCCTTAACTTTAGGTATGTCCACCGAAAAGACGAGAACCTAAATCTGACAATGACCCAAGTAAGCTCTTTGAGACAATAATATTCCCTTCATTCGTTTAGCAGTAGACACTTCCTGAGTATTCAGATGAACACTGTCCTAAAGCCAAAATGTCCGTCTATGAGAAGGGTCAATCAGTACAGACCGTCGCGAGGACTGTAGCCTCAGCACCATTCCATGGGTTTTTACTGATCTTCTTACCTGAACGTTTGGATATTACACAGACGTTCTCGTAAACATTACTTGAAAACCACTTACATTCTCACTTGGTCTCCTTACCCATTGATGGAGCATTCCATGGGCTGTCCCGTACAAACGCGTGTATATTCCGATAATTTAAGTTTTCCTCTGAGTTATCCGTTAATATATATATTTATTGAACAATTTTTGACTCATCTGGTCACGAAAGAGAACTTCGATAAACCCACAGTTTTGAAATCCGTGTTTGTACGGGACTTCGGTGGACTTTTTCACGGAATGCATCTGATGGATCTAAAGTAGATTGTAGGTACCGCTGGATTCTATAGTTCAGGATAAAATCTCTAAATTCTTCGCCTCCTTATGTGTGTTCTATCGTCTGTACAATGGGTTATGCTTTGAAGAACTGTTCGACATGATGCCAACGTCCACTTTTCATCATCGCACCGCTCGCCACCGACTGGGCGCTCATCCTCACACCTTGCAACCTAAATGGTCGCGCACCGTGCGGTTTCAGAGGAACTTCCTCCCGCGGACGGTCCGTCTGTGGAATGAGCTGCCGAGGTTTTCCCGATGGATTACAGTATGGGGTTCTTCAAAAGAGGAGTGTACAAGTTCTTATAACAATTACACTACACAATTACTAGTACAATTCTTAATAAACTCAAAGCTAAACTTGTCTCTGATGCGTATTACTCGGTTGACGATTTCTTTCAAATAGATAAGTCAAATTGACCGCATAGCTTTCACTGACTCGCTAACACAAGCAAAAATATGAAATGTAAAAGTGTAAAAATTAATTATTGTGTTTGATGACGTTGTATAATATTAAAATACCTCCTAAAATATTGTATCTAAGCGATGCAATAATTGTACCTACCTATCCTACATTTACAAACGATGTATGGATAACCTAACTAGATCTACCTACCTACCATAGTCTTAATATTATTCAATTATTATGTACCTACCTGACTTGTAAAACTATGTTTTATTAAAAATAAATGAATGAATGAATGAATTATTGGGTCGGCAACGCGCATGTGACACCCCTGGGGCGCCCATAGGTTACGGTGACTGCTTTCCATCAGGCGGGCCGTATGCTTGTTTGCCACCGACGTGGTATAAAAAAATAACATACCGATAGTAGTAGGCACGTCCAATCTGAGACTGCCCCATAACCAAGCTGCCCTTCTTGGTGGAGGGTCAGCACACACCGTCGCGTGGACCTTCGCTTCGGCGCCACTCCACGCGTTTGCTGACGAGGTCTCCGCGCCCACTGGTGGGCCTAGCACGTTCAGGGTTATGGCTTCGGATTGGTGCGTTCTGGGGAGGAGAGGTTTTGGATTATTGGGTGAAATAACAAAGTAGGCATATGGGCTATTTCAAGATTTCCGTTGTATGACAGGTATGGTTAAAATTAGGAGGTACAAATTTTCCTTTTCACGGCTGTTAGGTAAGCTTATAAAACGTCAAAAATGCAAGATTGCCATTTATAAGTGCTACCTAACAAAAATGAAGGCCCATCAAAGATGGTGGATCTCAAGTTTTACAAAATCAAGTATATCTCGAGAACTATTAAATATGTCTAATTAATCTCTTGAACAAAATTAAAGGCATATCTGTAAGCTTCATATTTTGCATATACACCATATTACTAAAACCAACCAATAATTAATTATGACCAAATTTATGAAAATTTCGTGATTTTGATTTTTTTTGTGTCGTATTTTTACATAGTAGTCATGACGCTAGAAAAATTAAATATATTTTTAAAGATAGTGAATTTAATAAGCTTTAATTTGATGTATATAACTTGTTGGCGGTATTAAAAAAAAGACCCATAAAAAATATTTAAATGAATTGTAGTCATAATCCACCGTATACTTAGTGATTTGAGAGGCGAAGTCCGACTCACAGTTCAGTTTTTTTTTTATATTTTTCAATCTTGGTTATTTAAAATAAGCATATTATTTACGAGTGGCACTTCCATCGCCTCTTAAATCACTAAGTATACGGTGGATTATGACTACAATTCATTTAAATATTTTTTATGAGTCTTTTTTTTTAAACCGCTAACAAGTTATATACATCAAATTAAAGCTTATTAAATACACTATCTTTAAAAATTCATAAATTTGGTCATAATTAATTATTGGTTGGTTTTAGCAATATGATGTATATGCAAAATATAAAGCTTACAGATATGCCTTTAATTTTTGTTCAAGAGAGTAATTAGATGTATTTAATAGTTCTCGAGATATACTTAATTTTGTAAAACTTGAGATCCACCATCTTTGATTGGCCTTCATTTTTGTTAGGTAGCACTTATAAATGGCAATCTTGCATTTTTGACGTTTTTATAAGCTTACCTAACAGCCGTGAAAAGGAAAATTTGTACCTCCTAATTTTAACCATACCTGTCATACAACGGAAATCTTGAAATAGCCCGTATGCCTATTAGCTACCACTTTGAGATGTCTATCATACTTTTTTAACATCCTTATGAATATGTCTAACTACTGTAAAAAGGACACTTGGTACCCCCAAATTATACCGTTTCCTAATTTCAGGCCGACTAGCCCACGGACTATATTAAGTATGTTCGCGGATTGGAGCAAATTTTACATCTAAAACACGATTCAAAAATCAAATCACAAAAAATCCATTCATTTATATGCAATTCTGATCAATAAAGGCCAATGTCGTATTTAAATAATGGAATAAGAATGATAAAAGTAGTAGTAATGTAATGTCAGTCTTTGGGCCTCTTTTGACTTTCGAATTTCAGCTGATGAATGATTTCAGTCACAGTAGCTACAGGCGGTTAGCTAGTTTTCTTCAGGATGACGCGTGGGGTCAAGTTGCCATGTTATTTTTGACAAATCCGTGCGTCATCTTGTAGGAAACCTTGTATATGTGGCATATTTATAATTGCTCTTACCTATCTTCCAGTCCAATTTGATTGATAGCGAGACAAATGTATCGTCCATGTTGGCTGTAGGATACATTCTGGAGCTGTAGTTGCGGCGTCGATGATATCGGGTACCCGTCTTCTGGCATTGCGTTCATATGCGCTGAGTTGGGGCTGAAACCGATACAAACTTCTAAATTGCCAGTAACACATTATATTATTATTATTTTCATTTTACATACCGGCCGTGTGGTATTAAGAATACATTTGTCACCACCCCAACTTTTCCCATGGGTGTCGTAAGAATCCACTAAGGGACTGAAGTGTCACCGACCATTAATTTATTAAAGATTGATGCTGGGCAGCAGCGGCATAGTAATCGACACATTACTGCGATCGCCAACCCGTTGCATCCATATGCATAAGTAATAGGAGAGACCTATGTCCAGCAGTGGACTGATATAACTAATAGAACGTTTAACTAATAGACAAAGGTCCAATTGGCTAATGGTATAAATAGTGGAGCATACAATTTTTTTATCGAACTTGAAGAATATGACATTTTTCGAAGTTGATGATGCTAAGGTGGAATCCTTACAGAGACTACACAAATATGACAATTTTAGACTTACTTGTGATACCACTGGTAGGAAGGTGCCGGGTTGCCTTCAGCTTTGCACTCCAAGGTAACTTGCGAGAAGAGATTCGCCTCAACTACCGTGTCGGGGCCCACCCACGTCACTCTCGGAGGATCTGAAGGTAAAAATAATTACGTTAGCGTTTTTAATCTATATACCATATACATGAGATTAAATTCAGTACGTCTAATTTGTGAGATGGAAATGGTGATTAAGATCTTAGTTGCAAAAAGCATGGGCGAAATGAGTCAGTTAATTGATTGAATCACTTAATAGCAGCGAAGGTAGTATCTATACTTACATTTGACATCAATCTCGATTTTCACAGAATCAGATGTTCCAACCGAGTTCCTTGCTTGACAGCCGTAGATTCCTGGAATTCCAAAGAAACCCATAAATGAAATTGTCAAGTTATTGACAGGTGATTGATGAAGCCAAGATTCAAATGATTTATATATTTCACCATTTTGTGAACACCGATTTTATAAACACCAAAATGCTACCTAATTATTTACTAAGATATTAAGGTACAACCTACACAGTTCCAAACTCATTTGATAAATCTATTCAGGTCCTACGGTTTGGGGTTTTCCAAAACACGAGTGTAAGTACATGCACAAGTTTTATAGTTTTATGGTTTGTGTAGCAAAAACGGTATTTCTTACCTGAATGATTCCTCATCACAGGAGCTAGGATAAGCTTAGCTCCGTTGGTAGCGATGACCTGCCCATTCTTTGTCCACCACACGTAAGGACTAGGGTTGCCATCGGCGCGGCACTCTAAGGTGAGAGCACTGTTGCCCTCCTCAAGGTTCGCCAGCGTACTGGGGTCGGCGCCGTTGATAGATACCACTGGGACAACTATAGAGAAATGTTGAGGTTAGTAAGTATCCTGGTCAGTGCACCAAATTGTAATCGTGTTCACAAAGTTGTACTGGATGATAAAAGGTAAATTAGATTATGATTAGAAGATTGTGGAAATGGGCTCGGTTGTAATATTAAAACAATTGACAAATGATAAGGATGAATACTCGTCTCTGCTGGAATGTAAAAATCTTTCTAATTCATTCAGCGAATTCAGGAGTTGCGAACTTGCGAATTACGTCTTTAGATATCACTGGCTACAAAACTTAGCAAAGTATAACTGCACAGTAGCAAAGTAATACACACAGTTATAGCAAGCCGAGCTGCAAAGTAATGTTCCAGTAGCTTTAAAACATAGATCGTGACAATGCAAGGGTATCTGTCAGCCTCCGTAGCCTAGTTGGTAGTGACCCTGCTTACGAAGCTGGAGGTTCCGGGTTCGAATCCCGGCGAGGGCATTCTTTGTGTATTTATTTATCACAAATGTTTGTTCCTTGGTCATGGCTGTCTATGTACGTAGTATCTATATGTATCTATCTATTATATATATCGTCGCCTGGTACCCACATCACAAGCCTTAATTGAGCTTACCGTGGGACTAGGTCGATTTGTGTAAGATGTCCCAAGATATTTATTTATTTATTTTATTTATTTATTTATTTATTGCTTTAGGCTCGATGCTATTACAAGTCATGACTTCTAATCAGGTACAATGCACAAACAAGCAAAGGTCGAGCTGCTTGAAAAGAGATTTGTATGTACCAAGGTCTCTCTACGGGTCTATAACACTCACAAGTAACGTCAAGCATAGTGTACGAATCCCGGTAGTAGGGAGAAGCGTAAGACGGATGGTGTGCGCGACAAGCGAGCTGCCGGCCGTGCGACGACCGCGTAGCTCCCAGCTCCAACACCGAGCGCGCCGCCCACACCCGAGGCCTTTCCACTTCTGATGCGTTGGTCTGGCTCCAAGCGGTCAGACGTTCCTTATCTAGAAAAATAATTACATGAATAATTATAATTCGTCTCAGGTTTGCTTCATTCTCCTACTTATTATACTTTGATATGCCAAAACAGATAATGTCTCAAGATTTCCACGGTAAGATGGATTGTTGCGAGTTGTATGAAATATGGTTATGAAATTTTATTGTAATTGATCTGATAACTGAATTGCACACATTTAATACAGCACGCATACAAGTAAGTATATATCTAGTTCCTTTTGTGAAACATGGTTAGGATGTGAACTAATCGAGGAGTCACAATGAAAAATTGGGTCAATCTTTTTGTGTTATGTATTTGATGGAAAGTTTCACCAGACAACGATTAAGTATTATTATCAATTAAGAAAAGTGTTTAATTGACATTAAAATGACCTAGCGTTTAAACGCACTTATCTTTTCAGTGGATAATGGTCGCATTTATCTTTTAGGCAACGATGCCACACTGTGATGCTATGTTGTATTTCTAAAACCAAACTTGTATTTACTTAAACAAGTTTCAAAATATCCACTGAAAATAATATAAATAACTGAAATTTTTCACGAGGAAATTCTCATGGAAATTGCCATTTAGCAAATTCTCCTTGAGATTAGGAATTATGATTATTTATGACCTCATGTTCTCAACAGTAGCCGATCGCGAAATTTCACTTTTCAGATACACAAAGCCGACTGTCTCGTCAAGTTTGATAACAATGAAAAGAACGATATTAAGAAATATCCATCCATGGCACATTTCCCATATTCAAAACATGTAGCCTATTCGTAGTTAAAGCCTATGTACATACATACCTAAGTACCATTCGATGTAAGCCGGCGGGTTGCCATACCGCGCCTCGCAAACTACCGTCGCTCTAGATCCGGCAGGAACCGTCACGTTCTGGTTCGGCAAAATATGGGTGCCGTTGAAGAGGATCCGGGGAGATTGCGGGGGCACACGGACTGCTAGCGCTGCGGGGGGGCTGGATAAGGCATCCTGGAAACGAATAACGGGTATTAGGAGCATCTATTTGTAAGTAAGACACAAAGGTGGCTTTTACAGTCGTGGCAGGTTTTGTACCTACTTAAAGTTTCAAGCTAGACTTAGCAAAAGTAAATTGGTAATAGCTAATAGCTAAGAGAACTACGCCCATTTTTTCAAAACACGAAATATAGTAGACAAGTATGAATCCTGATGATTGCTGTTAACATTTTTTGTCAACAACTAACATTTTGTCGTACCTACAACTACACGTTTTTAAAAATGTCAATGTCATTTAAAATATAATTGCCAAGGTTATGAAAAGTTTATTTGTAAAACAGTTTTCCAGTTAGTAGTTTCAGGATCTGATAGCTTGTTTCAGTGCTTAAGTAGAGATCTAAATCTATGTGTCTAGGAAGTTAAGGACACAAAGTTAGAAAGCATACTAATGACGGAAAATGTTTTTTACCCTACGTTCGTAGCGCATGCCGAATTCGGCTTACACCTCAACATTTAACAAGACATTCTCGATTTACGAGTATACCCGTATTACCTGCACATCATAGTTGCTCGCAGTAACCTGGCACTGCCACTGCCCGTCGTCCAACGCCAGAGTTGCTGCTCGCACCCAGAGCGAGCAATCGCCACCCATCGGACTGTTCTCGTTGGCCCATTCGTACTTCCCACGGTAGATTCCCACTGGCTGGAAATAAGGAAATAAAATAATAAATAAAAAAAATCATTTATCAAAAAGTGCACAGGATTTTCTTAACGCTTTCGGTGGCAGTATGTATTTATTTATTTAGCTACAATGGACACCAACAGCAATTACAAATTACTTAATCTATGAACATAAACATACTCGTAGTCGGGGTGCTTGTATGGAAAATGTTGGCTGCTATTAACTTAACGATGCTCAACTCTTTCACTGTCAGCGAGAAAGTGTTAACCTATGACCACCATAAAGCCACGCTAAGCCGGTCTCGTGGGATCAATTAAAGAATTAGCAGTTTCACAATTTTTCCTACGCTGAAATTTAATAAACAGATAGTTTTATAAGAACTGATTCATTTTTAATAATTCTGATGTAAGGTTTTTCTGAGATCAGGAGACTGTAATAATTAGTTGCTTCACAATCTGTGGCCAAAGTACAAATGCACGACAACTACTCGTGATGTTCTCGCTCCGTCTTTCTTTAATCAATATAACTAAAAACCGGCCAAGTGCGAGTCGGACTCGCGCGCAAAGGGTTCCGTACCATTATCAATTTATTATTAAAAAAATACAGTTAAATCAACCTACCTCAAAAACTATAGGAGATAATTTAATCAAACCAAAAATCATTGATAGAGTTTATTAATGTGCATAACATATATTTTTTTCAGAATTTTATGATGCGTAGTTTAAAAAGTAGAGGGGGGAGGACACATTTTTCAGACTTTGAGAGCTGATATCTCGAAAACGATTTACTTAAATAAAAATTTGATGTATAAACCTTCATATCATTTTCAAAGACCTTTCTATTAATACCCCACACGTTTATGTACAACTAAAAAAAAAATTCTATCCCTCAGTTACATGTATGGAGGGCCCCCAACCCGTATCATAATCCTGTAGCGGTTCATACAACACATATTCTTACCAAATTTGGTTACTGTAGCATTTATAGTTTCCGAGTAAATCGGCTGTGACAGACGGACAGACGGACAGACGGACATGACGAATCTATAAGGGTTCCGTTTTTGCCATTTTGGCTACGGAACCCTAAAAAGAGACGGGTAGCCGCGAGAAGGCTGCGAATTGCTGTCGCGAATCGCATGTGTTTGGCTAACCTCCCGGCAATCTCTACTATTGTTTACTAGATAATATTCTTGAGGTCTATTTCGGTGTGATATACATAAATAATACTTAGATTGGATTCTGAACACAAAGAGATTTCTCTAGACCTATAAGTAATTATATCATGTGCATACCATCTAACTCTCCCTACAAACAAAAATACCGAGCGTACCGAATAACTTACACAATCATTATTCTAACAGAAAATGGAATGGACTAAAGTTCAATTTGCATTCCCCGGAGTTTTGCATGGAAATGCCGCGGCATTTATGCATCGCATTGAGTAATGACAATGGAGTATTATCATCTTGCCCGTATATGGTATGCACAGTGTTGAGAAATACCGATCAGACCAAGCGCTAGCTTTTAATCCTATGGGCTCCTTTATTTTGAGGCTTGACAACGCTCATGTTACACCTCTGCTTGAGTATCAGTGTCCACTTGTCCATTATGCTTTGCTTACCTGTATGGCAATAACGTCTGGGTCGCGTTTTATAAAGTTACATTTTACAATTTCGCTATTTGCCTCTCTAACGCCCGCACTTATTGGCTAGAAAGAGAGGCAAGCAGCAAAATTGTAAATTGTAACTGTATAAAACTCGACCCTGCTATTTACTTTGAGGATTGTGCTATTCTATGTGAATTTGCCTATATTATTTCTATTCCGCTACCTACGAACTATTTAATCTAATTAAGCAAAGAAATATATGGCTTGATATTAAGCAGCCACCGTAGCCTATGGAGGTAGTATGCGCGTGTCAACAAATACTATTTAGAAACGAGAATTATCACTCTTGTATGTAGCACTTCGATTAAGTTTAATTTATCATTGGTCTAACTTAGTTAGTCTAATGAAATAGGCATTTTTTTGAACGTTTCAACCGCCGTGACTTCGGTGGCAACATTATTAAGCGATTTCCGTGGAAATGTCATATTTCTTTAGGATATCTTGGTAGTTGTCAACTACGTCTACCAGGATATCCAAAAAATGCATACACCTCTCAAGCGATTCGTTTGATAAGGCTGCCACCGAAGTCACAGCGATTAAAATGCTCGGAGAAATGTCCCAATTATTCCTGAATAACTAACAACCTCCAATTTGACACTATCTTTGTAAAATAATATGAAACGCTTGCTTAAGAAATATGAAGCAAAAATCACTTTCATAATTTAGCTGTAACGCTTGCATTGCGCGTGATTCGTGTATATATTTAAATTGTGACTCGTCCTAGTTTAAAGTGCATAATTTGAGCTCCAGACATTCACGGTTCGCTTGTGGTTGCTATGTTGATTACCACTCAAAGATCCCGCGTCGTAAAATATCTACCACGTGAAAAAACTGCGCATGGGTTTATGGATCATTTTTGCTTAACACGCCGACCATGGCTATTTTATGAAATAATCGTTTCGACACTTTTATCCATCTGTTCGAGAAGTACTATGCCACAGACATACTTATATGCTAACCCCCTTATTCATAAATTTCTCCTAACTTAGCAAGCGAGTCAAGCGACTAAGTATTGTGTGTCCCTTTCAGTCTTATAGACATATTGATAACACCGAAAGAGACAAACAATACTATTAGCGGCTTGCTAAGTTAGGAGACGTTTATGAATAAGGGGGTAAACTAATAATTTACATGGTTACATAAATGTCAATGATTACTTTTTAATTATGGTTTACATAGATTTATGTTATCTAGAAATTAGAAAACAAATGCGTTAAGTTCTTGTACTACGAAATGAACACTCTCCCTTCCACTTAAATATACCTATACTAATTAGTAGTCCTCGAATCATATGCCCTGTCTAATAGGTAAGTAATCTATGAGCAGCAATTCACGAAATGATACCCGCGATCAATGTGCATAACCGAGAGAAACCCCGGGGTGTGACCGAGCTCACGCTTGAAGGAAACTTTCGTATTCGTATTAAAGCTGGTATAATTTATGAGGCATCTAGTTAAAAAGTGTCTGTGAAAAATTTTGAAATTTTAATATGATTTGGGAATTTAGTTAGGCGAATTGCCCCTGCCATTGAACCGAGTAGTTCACATAGGGTTTTGGAAGTGGTTCGACCAATAACATTCAGTAATACGTACTTACACTATTAGTTACTATTAGTGGGTATTAGTTTGGTTCGAGGATTAATTTACCTACATCTTAATTGTAGATTTACGCATCCATGTCCTAGTGTATTTAATGGCATATTTTCATAATTCTTACAATAGGTGTAGGTATATCTATTTTTACACGGCTTTCTTGTTGCCTGTCGGATTTTTAGTATTGTGAGGCGCAAAGTTCGTAAGTCGTTATATTGAGATTAGATTGGCCTTGGTTATGATGGAAATCTGTAGCGTAAATTAAGTTTACCGAAATGGATAAGATTTTGGCTAGACAAGCAGAGATTTATGACAGAAACTTTCAAAACTTTATGCTAGTTTGAAAATTTATTTGGCTTTGAGGATATGCGCAGGTAATTTAATTACATTTAGATATTCCCAGTTGCACTGCAGTAAGTAATGAACATTTAATGCTTATATGGAACGAAAACAAAATAAACGTGAGAGATTTCATACTTTTGAGGCAAATTTGAAGTTTTTTTTTTTTTTTTATACCACGTCGGTGGCAAACAAGCATACGGCCCGCCTGATGGAAAGCAGTCACCGTAGCCTATGGGCGCCTGCAACCTCAGGGTGTCAGGGTTTCTCTAAAGTTTTAAACAGATTATTATGCATTATCATCTTAAAAGTGCTTTTATTTCGCTTTCCAAAGGCTTTGTTTCCAAAAACAATCAGATATTGTAAGCCTCCTCCATTTTTGAAGTCGGTTAACAAATGAGCCTGTCATTTCTCTAAATAAACAACTGACAGTCGTAAATCACAAGGCCTCTATATCACTCTAGATTGTTTGAAGAGATGTAAACAATCAATTTTCCATTTTCGCACGGGTGCTAGGCTTAAAAACAACAGACAATCGATACAGTGACCCAACGCGAGCGGAACCGAATCAAAGGTTAATATCCGGCCGCCGAGTGCCCCGCTAGTTCTGAAGCATCCGGCAAACATTTTCAATAGGTATCCAGTCAGTTTCCCTTTGCCGAATTTGAACATTTAATCACATCAAGGAAATTCGGACAGGACAGTATCAAAGGAAAGTGCCGTAAGCTCGTAATCAAAGCTGATTTAGTTTAGTATTTGCAGACGGTGTTTCGACTGATAATTCGTTTAGAATTTAGGATCTATCTGAAACACCATTTTAGCATAGGGGGCAAAAGTAGTAAATGAATTGCCGCGGGAAGTAAGCTATTACATTACAACTGGACATATGTAGTCATATGCAATAAGAGCGCTGCAGTTCTTTGCCAAGAAATTGTGCTTCTTTTCTTGAAGGTTTCAGTTATACTCTTCTGAATTTCGCTTCTAGCGGCAGAAAATTTTACAATATACTCGTAGCTATGCCAGGAGAAAGTTTCTAAAGAATCGCCTATTAAGGACTGCTGACTATCTAAGTGGTCATGATTGATATGCAATCTTTATGCAACATAAAATTCGGAACATTTCAAAATAGGTACTGCTCCATAGGACCATGACATAAACCCAAAAGTTGTTAGCAGCAAAAAGTATCTAATTTCATTTCCCGAATCACATTACAGATGCTAAACAGTTTCAACAGATGCTAAGCCGACGATTGCCAAACGGATGCGCAAACGCATATAAGTCACGGTTCACACGAGCGGATATTGCTGAACGCAGCATTGTTCTCGATCGCTATTAATCAAAGAAAATGTCTCTGCGCTGTTTGCGCGCGTGGTCCCGAAAACGTTTTACTAGACAAAAAGGAAAAGGACGCATGTGTAATGTAAACTGTGATGTGTTTATGGCTTTTTAAAGCGGTCGGTTACGCATGCTGGACGCGCGAAGGTGAAACTTGACCGGTGTTCTTGTGGCATATAGACTTAGGTAAACCAATATAGGTTGATCTGGCTTCACAAAGTTAAATCCTACTTTTATATATTTTATGGCATAGGAGGAAATCGGATCGCCTGTTGGTGAGCAATCACAATCAAAGATACGAGTAACATATACAGCTGCGACACTAGCAGCAGTCAGCAACAAGTGCGTTGTTGATATTTTAGATGAGAGCAGGTACGCTGCTTTCTTGAAGGTGTCGAGGGCAATAAGCCATTTCAAACATCATTTCACTCAGGGTTTCAACAATTTTATCAGTATACTTATTTGATTCTAGTTTTTACTCAGAATTTAGTCATAATTCGAGTTTCGACCCTAATAGGACTACAATTTTAGCATGAAATGAATTTGCATACCTATTGACTTAAACTTTGACGATTATCACTCATTATGTTGACTACAAACGGGTCTTAATCGCGGCATGACGTTACACCTGTGGTCGCAGGCAGCTGAACAGCAGGATAATATTAAACGTAAGTTAATTCGATTATGACCCGTTTGTTCTTAAAATATTTGGTATTCAGAAATCACTTTAAACACTTAATTAGAAATAAATTGACAAAAGAGCCACAATAGGTAAATTTCGCCGAAGTCGTCAGGAAATCATGTAGAAAATCATATAGAACATACATATAGTTCGAGAAATATTATTTGGCCGACTGGTATCATACTTACGACGTTTTGTTTTGCGTTAAAACTTACTAGACAATCAGCAGTCGAACACTTTTCTATTGTTAATGACGCAAAACAAGAGGTGAGATTAAGTCGGTCAAATGATATTTCCCGAACTATAACTACTTGATGCTTTCATGCAATTATACTGGTGGGTAGATCTATCTTAGGGCTGAGCGCTGAGCGTATGCTCGCCAAGCAACCACAACAAGTCTTGGTAACGCACTGAAGCTCTATTTAATGACGTGATATACTCGCTTCAGATCTCGGTAACCTGAATTCGCTTTGTCCGACTACAAAAGGAAGCGGGAATCGGTCGGCCGTTAGAATCTCCTTGATGTGGACGGTTTAATGTGGGGAATACGGTAATGTAGCGGTTTGGGTAATCAGGAGTTTTCCGGGACCTCGCGAACCCTTTTTGAAATGTTACCCGTTTAACGGTTTATGGTTTTACGAGTAAAGAATATCTTAATGGGAATTCATTATTTATAATGGACCATTATGATTATATTTTGTAATACAGATACAGTCGTCATCTGATATATTGGGGCGGCCACGGTGCTCAGAAATATCTGGACATGCACTCTAACGCCATGACAATAGAGACTTGGAGCTTAGACAAGTTACCAATCGCTAACGCTTAGTCGTCAATCGTAAACGAAAGCAGCTAACTGTCTTTGTCGCACTAATATGATAGAGTGATAGAGAGGGAAAACTACGATACGCTACTAAGCGTTAGCGATTGGCAACTTGGCTAAGCATCCTGCTCAGATGTTGGGGAGCATCCTGGCCGCTCCAAAATAGATCTGATGGCGAATGTACCTACAGCCGAGAACATATGCAACTCCAGCGTTGTTTGCGTTTTCTACTATTTGTAAGCTGATTGATTTAAAACTAAATGCTATCAACCAATCGGAACTATCCATTGGTTGAATTTATTTGATAACGTAACGTATCGTAGCTGTCCCTCTCTGTCACTCTTTCACATTAGTGCGACAATTAGTCCTACCTGTCTTTCGTTTACGATTGACGATTAAGCGCTAGCGATTGGCAACTTATCTAAGCACCCAGTACAGTTACTCGGAAAGGTACTCCGTATATTGCCAGTCTAGGGTGCACTTTGGTGGAGGATAGCATCTAGTGGCCCATCGGCCACTTCATTCAAAGTGACACTAGAAATATGATTGTATGAAATCTCTTACTAGTTGTCACTGAGACATGGTTCTAAAGTGGCCTAGGATTCCAATAGGTTGAGTGTTCATACAGTTGACAGTTTTACAACAGAAATGCTTCATATTTGGGCTTGTTTCTCTTACTTAAAATGAACGAAGGAGTGCCGAAATACTAAAGAGTTTTTATGTATTTGCCTAATAAACCGTTATCAGCAATCTAAGTACCCAACAATGGCTACTAACTACCTACTTGGGAATAAATCTTCCATGACAATCGCTATCATAGCGTGATTAATGAACTTCGGATCAAAATTAATGGATTCTAAGCTTTTTATCCTATACCAATATTACCAATTGAGCAGAATGTTTATTAATGTAGGTACTCTACCATTGTTATATGTAAGTAACGATTTCAAGTAGACGATAGATCCGATATTAGATTAAAATGCGCTTCTATATCAGAGGTTGGTTCGGAACTCACACTTAAGTTATGCAATACCAGTATTTACTTACTATAGTGAGACAATTTGTCTCAGGCCTACAATATGAGGATAGATTTACATATTACATTTTTTGATAACCAAATAAGGACCGGAATTTTCATAGTAAAAATCTAACTTCTCAGAGGAATCGACCAAGTTGTTTTATCGACTTAGATATCGATAAATAACTGTCACAAGTTATAAAATCAGGTTTTTGAATATACATACAAACAAAATAACTGTGTCTCTAATTAGCTGACCGCCACTGCATGCTAGTATAATAGTAAGAAATATAACAGAAAATACTTTTATTTTAAAATTTCAATATGAAACTTAACATTAAAAAATGCTAAAGGTAACCTAACCTTCATTCAAAATAAAAGCATCGAAATCTGTATCTGTACTAAGTACGTTTTCTTCATCTTCTCTGAAAATAAAACTCTTAAATGACATTATGTGACGCTGACATTATTCGTTTTAATATGTAAATGCAAGTAGTTAATCAAAGAGGTCACACGTTAAAATGCTTTAAGTTGGTAATGGAATGGGTAATGCGAAATTCCGTAACATCGATAAGTCGATAAAACAGGTTATGGTCAATCTTTCTGACAGTTAGATTTTTGCTATGAAAATTCCGAGTCTTGCTGATAACTACTGTAATAGTGGATCTTTACAAGCCCAGCTTTATAAAGCTTACCGGAGATGATTTATTATGAGAGTCATATGCTTTAATAAAGCCGTATTTCACCCGCATTTGCGTCGCGTGCAAACCAGCTAAGCACTTAAATTATTTCGAATTCAAGTTTTAACCACGGCTTAAACGTCCCAAAATATTCAAGAGCCCATTTCGAATGTCATATAAGTAAAATTGAATTCTGAGTTTGGTGCAAATTTCCAAATACAGTTAATGCTTTAGAACAATGTATGATGGAGGCGTCAAGTTTAATTTTAGGTTATGCCTTATGACTTATGACGTACTAAAATAGCTTACTGCGTATTGCTTTCAGTTAAATGCAAGCCGTGCAACGTGGAAACAAAACATTCTATGATTTTACTCAAAGTAGAGGGTATGAAATCGGTTGTTTACCTCAATCAATGCTTGCAAAAGATTTCGACGAATTGTAAACCTCCTCCTTTTTGAAGTCGGTTAAAAATCATCAACAACAGTAGATTTAGTAATTGAACATCAAACAACCGTGATAAAAACCTGTGACATGTTTCTTCTAAAATAAAATGCCATAAAAAATCTCATTTATTTGAGAGCTACCCTACCAAATAATATATGCTACATACATATACCTACTTACGCAAATACACACGATAAACGAATATTGTCACACCCCTCTGTTTGCATAACAGCTTACTTTGAAGTACCTGAGGATTAATCCCTCCCCTTGCGACAATTTTGAAGTGTAAGTGGCATTTTGTATGTGACAAATGCCTGTCGATGCCTCATCAGTGGAATAAAAAATAAAAAAATGAAAAAAAATAAAATGAAAAAGCATTTATTGGTTACAATATTATGATTACAAGTTATTGTTGGAATCTCCAAGTAAGTAAGAGATTTACTTGTAGCAGGAGATCCCGCTCTTCCTACCAAAGTTACATTCACAGTAACCAAAAGTTATTTATATACAATTGGCAAACTATATTTTAACATTATTTATTTAATTTAATTTACAATTTAAATTCTAACTTAATATTCTATTTTAAAACTAAAATGTGTGAGTATGTGTGTGTGTGTGTGTGTGTGTGTGTGTGTGTGTGTGTGTGTGTGTGTGTGTGTGTGTGTATGTGTGTATGTGAGTGTGTGTGTGTGTGTGTGTGTGTGTGTGTATATGTGTGTGTGAGAGAAGAAGTGTGGAATAAAAAAAATAAACTGTGCCACAGTAAACTTATTATGAGTAATTTAACAAATGATACGTTTTCTAATACGACATTCACAATCACAAGAGTTGTTAATTACATTCCGTTTAATTAATCCGTAACAAAAGAGTTCTCAAGCACAAACATTGGGCAATAATTATTGCCTTGACTTGTCACATTGCATTGCTGTTTTTATATTTTTTACTGTAGCATTCATGCAGGGGAAAGTGACACTATAAATACACTTGCACATTACGATACCAAAGTATAGAAACTGTTTCGTCATACATTAATCATTGCTAACATGTGTGTGAACCTGTTGGGTTGGAACAAATGTTGGCCATGTGTGGCCGTGGCTTGAAGATTGGTGTCACTCACCATATCTTGAGATGATAGGAAGATTAATGAAGACGTTTTAATCGTGTAAAAGTCATAATAGGCGATTAAATGCTTGGTAACACTAAATGCCTACTGTTTTTAATATGTTTTTTTTATGTGACGAAGGTAAACAACTGAACTCTCAGCCCACCTGATGGAAAGCAGGAACTGAGGCCCATGGACATAGTGACCAAAAAATTGCCTATGCGCTGCATACCCTGAGGATTTACATGGTTTGCCTCTATCAATGCCAGTAATTACACCGGCTATATTACCCCCAAACCTGAACACAGTAGACAATTTACCTACTGACTATTTAGCGGCAGGTTAACGGGTAAGACGGTGGTAGCTATCCGGGCGGAACCTGCATGAGGTCCTACCACCAGCATGTTTGTACAAATGCAATCAGATATATCGGAGCGGCCAGTTTTAGTTGGTAGTGACCCTGCCTACGAAGCTGGTGGTTCCGGGTTCGAATCCCGGCGAGGGCATTATTTGTGTATTTATTTATCACAAATATTTGTTCCTTGGCCATGGCTGTCTATGTATTTAAATATCTTTATGTATCTATGTATTATATATATCGTCGCCAGGTACCCACATCACAAGCCTTAATTGAGCTTACCGTGGGACTAGGTCGATTTGTGTAAGATGTCCCAAAATATTTATTTATTATTTATTTATTTATCTGAGTAGATCTCTTTTGTGATGGCGTTAGAGTGTATGTTTAGATATTTTTAAGCACCGTGGCCGCTTCGATATAGCGACTGTATCTTGTATTGGTTAACGATGACGCAAAGGCAATTAGACATGGTACCGACTTATCATAATTTTCAGAAATTATGATTGCCTACTGCTCAGGGCATTATATAAATCCATTTAAATATCACTGGACAAAGTTAAACTCTTAATAATGTACTTAATGCACAATTAAAATCTCTCAAAAAGTTTGTACACAATCGTTAAAATTTCTTTTTGAAAAATGCTCAATTTAATTAATACAATTATGTTTGGAATACCAATTATATTTACAAACTTTTTTACTTACTGTGTTACTTTACCGCTAAAACCTGTCATATCGTCTATCTCTAACTATTTTTTTTTCTAATTAACTGTCGGAAAATATAATTGCAAAGACGAAATAAAAGCTCAACCAATCACTATATTTGGCCTTCGCGCACGGCTTTCGAAACATACTCGTAATTATAGCGTAGAGGATACGCGCATTTGATAGCACAAAGGACAATAGCACAATATATGATGAGTAATCACACTAATCAGGGATATGTGGGAAGCAACAACAATACACACATGCCATTCGACGAGGTTGGCGATCGAACTTGATGAATTAAGGTCTTGTGTAGGCTTTTTTTCTATGATTCTGAATCTATTACAAAATTACATCTTTTTTAATATTTCTATTGTATTCTGGCCATTTTCCACAACTTAACATCAAACGTGCATATTCTGTGTGGTCCCAAATCTGGCCCAATACTTTTTGGGAACTGCTCATGCACTCTTGAATTTCTTCGCATAGGTACTTATGATGCAGGATTCCTCACGATGTTTTCCTTCACCGTAAAGCACTCGTGAATATTATTAGATAAATTACAAGAATCTCATAACAGTGTCACTTTACGTATATTTCCTCAAGTAATGATACCCGATTTTTTTATGAATATTCATTAGGCGATCCGCATTGGCGGATTTTACGTCAATTAAGAAATTAAGAGTAGGTATGAGAACAAAGTGTCCGAACTTTTTGAATGCTGGAATCACTTAGTAAAGTACGAGGTAGATTTATTAAAGGACTTAGAAGGTAATAATCAAGACTAAGATTTAAAAAGTCGAGGATAATGGATACGTACTTACTGAATCTTTTCTGTATGTTTCTTCTATCGGGGGCTCCACATGATCTCTTAAATTTAGCAATTCAGTTTTTAACAGTTATTGTATGGAATTGACACATTGTGATTCAGATTAGGTCCTAAATTGAATCGCATTAGTATATATTTATCGTGGTACCTAGTCCCCCAGGTGTTTGAAACATCAATATTTAGGTAATACTTATGTTTTGATGTGGGGCATTTGACAGACTGAGGAATTCTAAGAATCTAGTGGTGTTTTTAAGCTTTTTGGGTTACCCTGTATGATTGCAAATCATGTTACTCCAAGGCGTATGCATGTTTAGATATTTCTTAGCACACTATCCGTTTGACAACTGACAGTGACTGTACCATGTGGTGTAGCACGTACGCGACGTATAATTTAAGGCGCGCTTCCCATCCTTCATGATGGCAATCGGGACATTCCTCCGGCAATCGGCGCACAATGGTGGGATCGGCGCGCTTTGTGCCGATCTACGGGTTGCGCGGGCGACGACGAGCGACGCTCTTCGATAAACCAGTGCGTAGGGACCTCCAGACACGTTAAAGTGCATTAGTCAGTCTTTTTTAGTCCCACTATGTCGTTTGTCTAAACGACGCTTAGACTGAAAGTTCTTATAAATTACCGATATCTATAACAAAATTTCGTGCTGGCAAGCGACCAAGTGGGACATTTTAGACATTAGGTATGATAGAATTGATTGCGTACGCAACTGAATGGAATGATAAGAAGGCTCCTTTTTCTGTAGAAATGTTAGGTTATAAAACTGTTGTGAGATCGAAATTTAATTTAAAAAAATCTTATAAATATGGGATAAAACATCCGAATCAGTCACATCACATAAGAAACATTAAAGTCATTACATGTCACATGTTAATTTGCGGCAATGTAGTTTATAAGAAATAATAAATGAAAGTAGAAACCAATAAATTCTTCCAATTCTGGTACGGTACACCTATACTAGGTAATCGGTAGGAATGACATTCCTGTTCCATGCATGTCGATTTACGAGTACAGACGGAGCTACGAGAACCAAGGACGAATGCTTTATGGCAGTTTTTTATTCGTGATTGAGACATGGTTTTGCATTTGCCCACTCATTTGCATATATCAAACATTGCCATAGGTTTCTGAGTTATTCTATGGAGACAAATTATCCGTACAGCCAGCAATAGTTAGTAGGATATATTTTCCGGACGAAATAAACGTGTTTTTGTAAGACAAACCAACCCCTCCAATACAAAAAAGACGTTACGTACATTACGTACCTACACCTTGTACCTATATCACAACTGAAAATATTTGATAGCTGAATAATGGAGCAAGGCTGTAGTAACAGGCAATATAAAACACATCTTACATCTAATATGAAGTAAATAAAATAACAACCGTGACATTAAGCATATCGAATGAGTTAGTAACAAAGTTAATTCTAAAAGTCCTACACTTACCTCCATCACCTACTTGAAAGTTTTGGCACTTAGGGTTTCAACTCCCCGTATTATCACATAATTGACATCGAATTTATCTGATCCGCCTCAACTTCTTAACAAGAAAGTACAGCTGTTCAAGCTCTTTCCCAAACGTCGAGAGTATATTCTCAAGTCTGTATTTCAAGTATAAAACAAAATTACCTATATTGACAAACGTATGGACTTGCAGCGTTTGTTCTCGCGCCATACATATATACTATATATTATATTATTAACATCCAAACTTAAGTACCAACGCAAGTAGGAGTATTTTTTTAGTATTTTATCAGTTGACCTTTTTTATTAAGTTAATCACTTTATACTATTATGCTAATTTAGTAATTTGTTAATCTTAATAAGCTTCATCGTAATACGTATTTACATTAGAATAACTATGATTAAGTGTAGAACGTATACCTAATGCAATATTTCAATGTAACAATGGAAAATATGAACACATTGTTTTTTTATTAAGGCGAAGATATAGTACCAAAAGATATAGCCATTTTATGTTGCAATTTGAAATACTTTTTGCATTTCCGCTTCTGAATATGGCCCTGGAAAAGTATTAGGCGGAAGCGCAAAACTGTCAAGAAACAGTCATATTTTCCACTCTTGCAAATCGCCTGTTCATATTGGATCCTACTGATCGAATAAAGACCCGGTTTCCGTTTTATTGGCTCCATTCAGACTTCCATTACTTTGTCGAGTCAAGGACAAATTGAGATTCAACACCGTTTCAAAATGATGTGATAAAAGCTTTGTATTGTCGCTTTAAAAGTATTTTGATGTTGTCACAAAGTTGAATGAATTTGTTTCTAGAGACGCTGAGTGGGAATGAGATAATGAGATAAGATAATAATGGACAGAACAAGTTGATTTCCAAAGTCATGAAATTATAGATAAAAACAACACTTCAAAAGTCTTGTAACAAAACAATATTAAACAATAATAGTACAGCCTCCATCAGATATATCCTAGCGTCCAAAAATATCTGATCACGCCTTAATTGTCATAACGATACAGGCGTGTTCAGATATTTTTGAGCGCTCCGGATATCGACAGTATCTACCCTAAGTAAAGTGAAATGTCATGCGAGTCCCAAAATGTTGAATACTAAATACTCACAAACACTCAACTTTTAGTATGTAGCATTACAACTGATGCTATCGCACGCTCATACGTGTAAGTTTCCCAGTAAGGAAAATCTGTGTTACAGAAAAAGGATAAATGTGCGGAAATTCCAATTATAAGTTTTCCAATTTATTACTCCCTCGTAATGTTAGAAGTGAAATATATTGATGGCAGTTCTACTTCCCACCCCCTACGCATTTTTTAAAACACGGATTAATCTTGCGAAAGAAACTGACGAATAAAACGAAATAAACGTGGCTTACATCGAAAATAATAAGCCTCTTTAATCCGGCGGTCCCGATTCACATCGTAAACTCAACGAATACTCAAGAGCCCTCCCCATTCATTCCGAACAACGAGCCATTGAATATGAGATCGATCATGAACATTACTATCGCATATTAACATCGCTAATGTACTTGAGAACCCCACAGAAGACCTCATTCAAGATGCAGAGCTTAAAATAAAAGCAAGGAATCGTAGAGCGCACCTGCGGTGTAGAAATAATATTGGAATAAGAATTAAAGGGGTTTCCTATTTCGACTATGAAAGGTTTTGTTCTATTCTAATCGGTTTCCATTCAAATTACATGGCGTATGGAATTTGTGCAAAAATAAATCGTTATAACATGCAGCTTGAGCAGTCTGAAATCCCTTTCATACCGGCGGTCTTTATTGATGTATCAAGGCATAGCAACGCGTCAAGCAGACGACACAAGAATATATTAGAATGTATAGTCACGAACGAACGAAATTATGAACCTTTATAACAGACATTATAGTTATTATGTTTCAACATGCAAGACAAATCTTGTGGGGTCTTAACTTGTCACAATGCGCTATGAAATTAGCAGAAAGCAGAACCAAGTTTTAAGTGTTGTGGGACTCCAGAAATAGCAAGTCTAGTTTGGGGAAATGCGAATGAGGCTAAAGTGTGTTTATGCAGAAATTCGTGTGCACTCAGTGTTTAAAGCATTAGCATGAGATTTGCATAAAGCTCTAAGTTTATCTTTTAGGAGCGCACGCCACGTACGGATTCAGCAGCTGTAACTTAGATCTAGGGATAAGGTTATCGTTTTTATCCAGATATGATTTATTAAATTAAGTATTTTTAAAAAGAAATAAGCAACAACACTAGGTTCATTACAGAAGCAAACGACATAGTTAGGGACTTTTAATTATGTATATTTTGTTTTTATCAAAGTAATAGATGTCTTCTAAAGTACCTACCCGTCACCGTCAATAGCCATTGCAAAGACTGAAAATAAACCTTCCAATGTTCATATTACGATAACACTATTCTATTATTTTAATGGTAGTTTAGGAAATCAATATTTTACGATTTCATAAAATAACACGTTTTATTCAGCCCTAATAGAAATTACCAGTACATGACAATGTTTATTTACATTATACGCAATTCCTATGGACGGTGACTTTACCATTAAAATAATGCGCTTGGATGATAGCTCTGTTTTACGAATATCTGCGAGGATGCCTTTTTTCTTAGAAGACACAGTATTTTCAAAGCGTACAATTTTAATTATAATAGGCACGCACAACAGCCGTATTTGACTGTATTTTATCATTTCTGCTTATTTAATTTGGCGAGGGCCTCGATAAATTTGAAAGATCGAAGACAAATAAACATGTAGAACAAACAGGTAGGCACTCAGTCAAGTAGAGAATGCAACATCTTGGCCAAGCAACTAAAATGTCGATTATTTCATAAAAGCTATCGGCCGCGATCTATATTTCTCAACCTCCTGCCCCGATCACAAGACACGGAGATGTTCTGTGCCCTTTGAAATCAATTCTAAAGGTCTCGGGCGTTCGATCGGTATCGGTGCATTCTCATGCATTAACTCATCGATTGGCCTTTATCATTAATATCTTTTTTGTTTCCTCCGTACCTGTCTAAGAGTGCGCAAAAAGACGAATGAGTCAGCATTGATGCTCTTATCAGATGGTAATGACTAATGGTCTGTAATATATGGGAATGGAATGACTGCGCAACTTGGCTAATTGTCCAACGTTTGAACAAATTGGCTCTTATGATATATGACATAACTAAACAAATTGTGTGTTTCACATATAGTACACCAAACGAAGGAAACTCAGAGGAAAAAACTCGTGTATAAGCGAATTTTGGCATAGTTGTAGGGAATGGAGTTTTAAACCACATACTAAAAGTACTGGTGTTTAGGGGTGGAGCTAACGAGGGGAGAGGGGGGTAAAGGTCCTTATTTTTAATTTTTCGTAAATAACTCGTAAACCGTGGCTTATAGCAAAAAACGTTCTAGTACATAAGTAATCTACATAAATTCTCTACAAAAAAGACATACACATGTTTCCTCTGGGATCAATGTGTCATGAGATAAGAAAGCAAGAAGATGGACACTAAAGAAATAAACACATTTATTTAAGTAGGTATGGCACATACAGAATGCTCACGAGCATTCCAAAATATTTTAATGCTCAATTCCTGACCACATTTAGAGTCTTTAATGTTACATAAAATTTCCTAGATTCGGCTTGGTTTCAGAGATAATCAACCTTTTTTTCGAAATAAGTTTTTTGACGTAACTCGTCATAAAACTTCTTTTTCATTACAATGCTACCATAATGTGTTTTAATATTACCACACCTTTTGCCTGGCAATAAAAAAATGGGAATAAACTTGACGAAAAACCTGTCCCTAAAAAAAATAATAAAATAAATAATTTTAACAAATTGTTGTTATGATAAAGAGTAGTGGAAATGTCAAAAGTATTCAAAAAGTCTAAAACAAAACAGAAAAATTTTTTTTTTTTGGTGGTAATAGACATTAGGTCTCATAATATTTTTTGTTTATTTTCATATCTAGAATGCATACTTATAATCTTTTGGAATGCACGCGCCCGGGCGTGCCCTGTATGCTTATTTGTAAAAATAAAATTCCTAATTATCTTCTAAACCTAAAATATTCTCATAATCGTCGTCAAAAGATTTGAACTATGCATTGTAGACATCAAAACAAACAAAAATTATTATGAGACCTAATGTCAAATAACACCAAAAAAGATTTTTTTTTCTCTGATTTTTAGACTTTTTGAACACTTTTTAACATTTCCAGTACGTTTTATCATAATAACAATTTGTTAAAATTATTTATTTTAATATTTTTTTTAGGGACAGATTATTTCGTCAAATTTATCCCATTTTTTGATTGCCAGGCAAAAGGTGTGGTAATATTAAAACACATTGTGGTAGCATTGTAATCAAAAAGAAGTTTTATGACGAGTTACGTCAAAAAACTCATTTCGAAAAAAAGGTTGATTATCTCTGAAACCAAGCCGAATCCAGGAAATTTTATGTAACATTAAAGACTCTAAATATGGTCAGGAATTGAGCATTAAAATATTTTGGGATGCTCGCGAGCATTCTGTATGTGCCATACCTACTTAAACAAATGTGTTTATTTCTTTAGTGTCCATCTTCTTGCTTTCCTATCTCATGACACATTGATCCCAGAGGAAACATGTGTATGTCTTTTTTGTAGAGAATTTTATGTAGATTACTTATGCACTTAGAACGTTTTTTGCTATAAGCCACGGTTTACGAGTTATTCACGAAAAATTTAAAATAAGGACCTTTACCCCCCTCTCCCCGCGTTAGCTCCACCCCTAACCACCAGTACTTTTAGTATGTGGTTTAAAACACCATTCTTTACAACTATGCCAAAATTTGCTTATACACGAGTTATTTCCCCCGATAGGCAACTTTTGGTCTTCGTTAGGTGGGCTAATAGGAATCGATAGCGGTATAACTACAAATCAAAGTATCGGTCAGCATTTGCGATACCCGTTTGATAGATTTCTTAGAAAAGTATTTAGGTTGGAAAAAAGATTCCGCAGTTTCCTCGATAAAATGCTGAGATAAATATTAAAATCCAAGATACCGAAATTAAATACCGATAGTTGTTTTTTGAAAGTATTGCGGTACACAATCACTGGCTTAATAATAACAATAATTTGGAGTTTACATACAAATGTGAAGTTCGGTTGGTCATATTAGGATCATAGTATAAATAAGTATATTATACCACATGAGTAAAAATATCAAAGCTTGCAGTTTTCATACTCGTATTGAAAAGTCGTAACGTAAGTAGTAGCAAGTTCCATAAGGAGTAGCTCATAATAATGACTCATTAGGATACGATCCTCTTGTCAAACATTTTGAACAATGTCTGACTCTTAGCCCTAAGATTTAGATAAGCAATTGTCAGCTTTCCGAAAGTTTTATGGTCAATTGTTTGGTGCAGACATGTGTCGCGTGTTTGGGATAAAAAAGGGATGGGGCTCCCCATTGTAAATATTTTATTGTAGAATTGTCTCGCGAAGAAAGGGGACGTTTACGTTTGAAGTGTATAAATGGTGTATGCCGGGACCATTGTGTGGCAATCAGTTTTTATGACGGTAGCTTATTGCCCTGCAGATTTGATGAGTCCAAGCTAAATGTTACAGCCAATTTGCACAGTCCTTTGGAAATGGCTTTGTTTCGAGGGCGTAGCACCCAAAGGGTACCAACGGGAATGTGTTACCAAAGACTAATCTATTTAGCATAGAAATAACACTACCGCCCCCATCGATGGTATGTCTTGCATTTGAGGGTTCCCTCATAATTCGATTTAGCATGGGATCACTATTGATTATTCGCGCATATTTTGAATTTCTTTTATTAATATTTAATGATCTAACAAATTCTCAGTCAACAATCTCAGTTTCCGTCCTTTCCTATATAATTTCATTGCAAAATATAGCATGAAAATGTACGAATATAAACTTAAGCATTTAAAACAAAAAAACGGGCATTCGGTTTACTCTGCGGTAACGTAACAAGGGCAGCGGGGTGACATTTTTATGTTCTGAGGATCAAAATTTGACACCGGCAGCCGTGTAAACTTCAGCAGGTCTACTCTACTGTGTTCCATACTGAACTAAATATGCACAACAGGCTAAGCTTTGTACTAAAATCGCCATGTGTCACCGACCATAAAACTATAGGATACGATTTAATGTTTTCAAATCGGTAATCGGTATTCATAATGGCAAGTCGCAAAAGGTACCTAGCACGTTGTCACCGTGCACACGTAGGGACGTGCGCAACTAAATGTCAAACGCATGAGTGAAAACATTCGTGACTGGTAAACGATAAGCTCTGGCGGGTAGCGAATATAAAAGCCGGATTATAATAAGGCCACCTTTATACGAGAGGGTTGTGAATATGTGAATGCTGTAAAATGAATTTGTTATATTGTGCGCTTACTGCATGCAGCACTAGACTGAATAAGAAATTCACATTTAGAAACAGAAGAGTACGTATCGCGTAAGCACGATTACTTTTAAAACATCTTCGTAAAAAAATTGATTAAAACTACACCAAAAATCACATTACCTACCTACAACGTCAGGATTGTCATAAAGTTCTACATAAGACCCTCTTGTAGATAGATACCTACTGATATTAGTCTTCCATGGTTGAATCTCATTAACTCACCACGGAACACATATACCTAGTATTACAAATTAGATACTAAAACAACCTTATCTCTTAAATTGCATAGCGTGAAACAACAAGCTGTAATAACATTTTATCAACTTTCCATCAGCTAGCAGCGGTCATGACTTAGCCCACCCAGTTTAATCGCATAATATGCCAACTGTTTAACTCATGCAAACTAAAAGTTTTTTGTTGCAGTTGTTGGCTACTTGCTGCTATTGCAACGCTCACATCTATAATATATCTACGAACCCACAATGGCAACACACTATGCGGTTTGAGAAGAATTTCAAGAATTTCTTCCCATGAGGACCTGATTATGGAATGAGCTTTCTGCAGAGGTTTTAGCAGAAGACTAACGTACTTACATAACTCTGAAAAAATCGTATGCTCTGAGCTTATGAGTGGTAGCGCTGCAGTATCTGCGTGTGCTTGTTTGAAATCTTCATGGTATGATTTATTTTACGGCTATCCAGGAGACTACCACGAATATTGAAATATACTGATTCCAAATTGTTAGTCATTTCCGTTTTAACGACATAAAACAGTTCAAACTGACGCAGCCATTGTAACGGGAAGTACCTATAGCTTACTCGTAATATGAAATTCCCATAATTCTAGAAGTTTCCTTTCTCTTAGATCCATTTCATAGCATATCTGCTAAGTTTTGATAATAATTTTAATGACTAAATTACGTGCATTTATTACCATTAAGTTCAGTAATAAGTACGTAAGAAATATCATTTGATATTCACAAGCGCTTTACGGTGAAGGAAAACATCGGCATCGTGAGGAAATCTGCGTACCTATATCAGTGGAGAAATTCAAGGGTGTATGAGAAGTTCCCAACACGTATTGGGTCAGCGTTGGGACCACGCAAATGGGCATTACTCCCAGCGTTTCAATCGCTGTGAATCCGGTGGCAGAGCCTTATCACACGATTCCGGTGAGAGGTGCATGCGTTTTTGGATATCTTGGTAGACGTAGTTGACAACTACCAAGATATCCAAAATATGTATGAGACACCCACGGAAATCGAGTAATAGTGTTGCCACCGAAGTCAAGGCGGTTGAAACGCTCCAAGAAATGTCCAAATAGGAACGTTAGATGTAAAATTGCGGAAAAAATACAATACAAAAAAATACCGCTTGGACAGTGCACAGCGCTTGTATGTTGACATGGACATGGTACGAGTACAGGTTAACTAGAAAGAGACGCGTCTATATTTTCACCATACAACATTATAATAAGTGGATAAATCTCTTTGTTATTGACTAAATATACGAGTACACAATGCGGTACGCGTGACCGCCAGCCGTGACCGAGCCTCCCGTTGTACGCCGTGCCATATTATGCGCCTGCGACGATACAGTTTCACGTATGTCACTTTATGCGTCAATTTATTATACAATTTACAATGTATTTCAGTTTTTATCTGCTTACCTTTTACGATGAGATGTGATACCTATCAATTATTTTTAGAAAAAGGCTCTTTGAGAAAGGAATGTAAATTTCATGTGAAATATTTAACGATCCGGGTTACTCAAGTAATTGAAATCGATTTTTGTTCGACATATTTCGACTCATCAAGAAGATCCTAGTCAGTGTCAGTACTAGAGTGCCCTCGGCCAAAGCCTGTCGTTGAGTTACGAAGAGAATTACAGAATTACGTGAGTATCCCTGCAATATTATAATATTATTTGAATCGCACTTTATTTACAAATCTATAATTTCATAGTCAGCCTTCGTAGCCTAGTTGGTAGTGACCCTGCCTACGAAGCTGGAGGTTCCGGGTTCGAATCCTGGCGAGGGCATTATTTGTCTATTTATTTATCACAAATAATTATTCCTAGGTCAATGTCTATGTATTTAAGTATCTACATGTATCTATCTATTATATCGTCGCCTGGTACCCACATCACAAGCCTTAATTGAGCTTACCGTGGGACTAGGTCGATTTGTGTAAGCTCTCCCAAGATATTTATTTATGTATATTAGTCAGGAATGCAACGCTAAGATAAAATTTCGCACGAATCTGTTGTATAATCAGTAAGTATTATATGTATGTAGGTACCTATATAAAATATTACCAAACAACAGTATATTAATACGAGTAGGTAAAAGTAAATCAAATAAAGTGTATTTATTACACCGGAATCAATAATAATAAATACATTTAATTTCATGCCAAACATAATCAAGGTAAATAAAAGGCAAAATGTGGAACTCATGTTGCTAGTTTCGACGCATATTATTTCCCCGCCTATTTTCAGCACTAATTGGAACGCAATTTCTGCCAGCGATTATTTTATGGAATATTCTCCTGAATCACGCGTAGTGATGTGATGTCGGCAATATTTCCAAACACAGGATTATTCAACAAAATGAATGTTCCCTTGGATAAATTAGGTAGTATTAACGCATATGACAGGTTCATGTTCATGAAATTTATAACCTGTAAGGCTTACGGCGGTAAAAGTTATATTTTTAGATTGTAATTGCACCTATAATAAACAGGTACGAAATTAATTTTGATTGTGTTTTGCCTACACTTTGTGAACGTTGGCTCTTGTTTAATCAACCAGTATTCAAATGAATATTCCAGAAACTATGTGCGTTTTCTAGAAAACAAAAATTTCAAATTATACGAAACATGTGACTTTAGAGACCTGTTAATAAGTTAATCTGATCCTGTAACTCGTATTAAAAAAATGCTAGGCAGTAATTAACTTCAGTTCCCGCTGACGGAACATCACTAGTCGAGTACCAATTACGTCTGAATAATATAAAAGGACATTCAATTTACCTTTTGTTATTGCCTGGAATCGAATATCGAATGGCTCCATCATTACCGTCCATAGATCCTATAATTTCACACTTACCTGCCATTAGGAGCTGTCGCTAAGACATGTTACGAAATAATATTTCCCATCGAAGAGATATAAGTAATAAAGACTAACTTTCTTCTACAGCTTCATGCATCATTTTATAGATGGCGTAACTTCAGCGTGGTCTGAGTTATATTTATTGTGAGTTAGACGCCTTGGCTCCTGTTTAATCTTCAAGCTTACTAGGTTGACCGGGCTTAAAGTACTAAGGAAAGTTGAAGTGCAATTTAAGCTCTATTCAGTCGGTGTCAGAAATGGTATTAGGTATTCGTTGCGAATTATGTCGACGATTGCTTTCATCGCATGTTTCACCTTGTCAATAGTCAGAATTACCAAGCTGTGACACTGTTTAAATACTTTAAATGGGGATTTGAATGAAGAACTAATACCCGAGTATTTTTTCAATTAATTTAATCGTATGGATACAAACTAGTGGCTTACTAATATTACGTTGAGGAAAAGTACCCTAAATCTTGTCGATATATTATACTGTTTAAGTAAACAAAGAAAGTCTTTATTTTTAGTAGCAAGTAATACTGCATTGGTAGATTTTGTGTGACACGTAGCTATTTTTAGAAATAAATTACGCATAGTAATAAATGATTTTCTTGAAATTTTACCCTATCCCTTTCGTTTGAGATACTATCTATATGTAATTATTATTTTATATGTATGGACTCGGTCGGCGTCACATAATAACTACGTGGTGTTTATTAGCTCAAATTTAATTCAGTTCGATTCTCTGACGAAGTTAGTAATTTTCAGAAGATCTGTTACAGTATAAATACTGGCACCTTTGCTTCGGAAACCAATCGGGGCGGTTTGGGTGGGTAGCTCCTTTTAAGGGTTTTTTTTTAGGTTTAATTTTAGTGAAGTTAATATTTTAATATTACTTTTATTATTTATTTTTTAAGATTTAGTTTGTAGTTAATTTTATTCGTAAGTAGTTATTGTTTTTCAAATTGTAAGCTTTTTATTAATGTGAATGTATAATAATAAATAAATTTGTACTAGGTATAAATACTTATAAAAATAAAATACTTCTTTTCAGCAAAATAATATCCTATTCACTGTATTTAGGGTGTTTTCCTTCATGTCAAAGGAACCTTCATGTTATGGGACGCAGTAAATACCGTTCTAAATCCACATTTAATACTTTGACGGTGTAAGTGACAGTCTTCTTACAAACTCGTCTACGCTAACACGACAAAAGTGAAGGCCCGAGGCGCGTCAGGGCGCGCTGCCAAGTTCCCAGGACTTGAATCACGAAGGTTAGCTCGTGACTGGGATGGTAATGACGGCCGTTAGCCTTAACTCTGTCCTGCATCGACAGTTTGCCGACAAACGGCTTGGCGTGTTAAGGGGTTATGAGATATCGAGTATGGTCGGATAATCGTCGAGTTCTTTGGTACTTATATTTTCATTTTGATCTTCTCATGTCTTCAGATTTTAATGAAATTTGGTAGATACTGAGAGTGCAGCACTCAGTGCAAAATAAACATAATATTATTATGTCAGTATGTTAAAAACCTTCCTTTGAGTTACAAAAAAATATGGATTTTTGTAACTGGATATTTTCAAGTGGGAATACAAGAAAATTATGTTTTCCTTGTATTGTATGATAGACCCTTCTAATACATTAATATTCACTCGAATCTAAACATGTCTATTATGTCTAAACACATGATACAACGACAACAAAATAAAAACCAGCCTATATATTTTATTTATTAAATAACGAACTTAACGAAGCATTCGTTTAAAATAGCTATCATATTGTTGAGTCCAGGATATTTAACTAAAAAAAGAATTTTTGTTTAGGTAATGTATACCTACGATTTGCCGAATTCTATCGTCCTGTCAAAACTACTACAGCTACTTCAATAAAATTGTAAACAGTTTAAACCTACCTATCAGAGCGACATTTTTCATGACAAAAAAAACGATAGATAGAAGTGAGCTAGTTCAATATTATCTCTTATATAAAAAAACCGGTTACAATATGTATTACAATGAGGATCTACCGCGGGCTATTATACCTAATACATGGCTAAAGTTTGTAAGCTCTTTACTTGTTCCTAAGCTGATAGTTATAAACATACTTTGCCATCTTTTAACCTACCGTGGGCAATATAGTATAAAATGGAATATTTCAAAGGTAAAAGCTACAAAATATTTCCCCAGAATTTAAATACGATGACACATTTGACAACATAACATAGTAAAGGTACGTTTTGAAATGTAAAGTTGTAAAATAAAAGCAGGACTAAGCGAAGTGTCGTATCGTATTTAAAAGGCCCACCACGAAGAATCCAACAATGGGTCTTTAAATAAAAGAACCGCCCAAATAAGGACTTCATTACCATAATTAGGAATGCAAGATCATTGCTTTAAATCAAGAATCTCTTACATACTAGACGGGGCATGTAAATAAAATCGTGATCACCACATTTTGTCTTTTAAATATTATTTACTAGCGACCCGCTCCGGCTTCGCACGGGTACTATACCTACATAAAAACCTACCTCTTGAATTACTCTACCTATTAAAAAAATCTCATCAAAATCCATTGCGTAGTTTTAAAGATTTAAGTGGACAAAGGGACATAGGGACAGAAAAAGTGACTTTATTTTATACTAGGTATGTAGTGATGTATGGCCGTTTAATTAAATATTACGATTTGGTAAAATGGTTCCTGGCCTTCCACGCGAGTATCGATAGTCGTTGATTTGTTTTTGACATAGACACTTAATCAAATAATTTAGAAGACATGACGTCGTAAAGATCAAACAGGCTTTTGAGTTGGTCTATATAATTATGTAGTGGTCACAATCACAAGTCACAACCTTGTCTTTGAAAACCTTTTTAACCTCAAACCACCTGGTGAAATTCGAATCGGGACGGGTATAGTACATTGACTAATTTGAATAAGTAATCAAACACACCAATTAAAAAAAAATCAAAAGCATCCCCTTCATACGGTGTCTACTGTGTGGTAGTCTATGCTTTAAATAGAAACGAACACAATGGTTTAACTTTAACCTTTCTCGGTAAACGAGATGGTTAGCAAGTCTAAATATTATTGTAGTTCTGTACGGCGTTGTTTCCACAACGGCGGGTGCTAAAGGTACACAGAAACGCTGTATAAATATAATTAGACTGCCAATTTGTGAAGTACAAGGTGAAACGTTTAGACAGGATATTTTACCGCTTTTCGCTTTCATAGCTTTTCGTTTATGGTAAAAATTAAACTATAACAGCCGTATTCATAAAAATTCCTTAATGGAGGTTTGATCTGTTCATTAACTAATACACTGATTAAGCCTAATGAACTGTTTATCTAAATGTTGATTCATAAACGCTCACTAAACCTATATTAACTAATAAGCCGTTCATTTACCGATTGGATTGGTTATGTTGCCGTCTTGACAAATATGGCTCAAAAATGTAAGCACATCACTACTTTTTTTTTTAATTTGACAGCTTATGATCGGATGGCGCCATTGTTGTTAGTGGAAATTGCAAATTTTATGTTAGTGAATTCAAGGATACGAAATGAAAATTGGACCGTAGAAGATAAGATACGTAAAAAACATGTGATTTAATTATGCTCTGTACGGACTTATAACAAGTTTATGAAATTATTACTTGTAACTTTTCAACGATTTTTATTACGCATGTTGCTACAAGAATTAGCAAAAGAAAGTGTTTTGGATGGAAAATAAAAACGCGGTAAGTCATTGTTTCTATTCATGTGTAGGTATGTGCATCGAGTTTTAAGGTTATTATTGTATATTGGTAGGCTATTATATTTGTTTTTCTGTGAGACACTTCCTTACTTTGCATACCTACATGCATACATGTTCATTTGTGCTAAATCAAAAAGTACTAATGACTGTAGGTTTAATGTTCTAATCAAGTATATGGAAAGCTTAAGTTCAAAGATAATGAAATTAATATTTAGGTACATATACATTGAAATGGCAACTATATGAAAAAGTGGTAGATGGTTTCAACATAATATCCAAAATAATACCACCTATAATAGTTATATTTATACTTTAATTTGATGTTTCATGGGTGTAAGGGAAGATAGTTAACCCTTTAACAGGCAAGACTCAAAACAATCCTGGATTCAAGCCTCTATCCATCCTGTAGTACAAAAAATTATGCTTAAGAAAAAAATACAACAAAAAGACTGTCACAGTGGTGGTTGTTTTTGAGACCTGTGCCCTATCAAGGGTTAAGACAGGATTGCATTTATGCAACATAACAAATGTATTTATAATAAAATTTCATAGATAATAATAATTATGGTTGCTTTATAATCCTTGAAATGTAGCTAATAGATGAAAAGCTACATGGAATGTTATCATATTACAACATAAGGCATATCTAACTTAGGGAAAAAAAAGTAGTTTAAAGAAACATTTGATCATTTACATGTATGTAATTTTTCAGATTGAAATAGGAACTTCAGCGGCAAACAAGTCAGAATTTAGACCAAGAAGCCCCAGCCCGTGGAGTAACATGAAGGGTATCCTCCGGCCGTCCAACTGGCAGAAGCACTGGTGTCGAAACAGTAAGTATCAATTTCTAACCAGCGGTCATGGTCTTTGACAATAAGTACAAGAAGTTGAAAGGGAATTTTTGTTTATTACTTTTGTAATCACATTGATGACGAATTTATACGAAATTAAATTTTGGTTAATAATTTAGGTACATTTTTTTTAAATTTAATTTCCTGAACATTGATTTGGCTGTATTATTTTTGCTCATTGTACAATGGATGTATATTGTGCATAATTTAATTAAAAAGCTAGGCATTATGTATTCAAAATAAGGTTTATTAGTTTTGCCTTAACAGGCACAAGTTAACAATATCAAAATGCAACTATTCGAGGGTTGCCGGGTAAAACCCGATAAGTAGAGCAAACCGGTTTTTGAAAATACTCTAAATCAGTTGTTTTTAATTTCAGAATTTGAAGCCAGAGTACAGCACAACACTGCACAGCTGACAGCTGATATAACTGCTGTAGAGATTCCATACAGCTGCATAAAATCCTGATCAAAAATGCAGGGAGCATGAGAATGTCATGGACATAGTTATATTTCATTCACTGGATTGTAAAATTTTTTGACTTTCAATATATATTATTTTTTTATTACATGCAAGTTTATTTGATTGCCTATTTAAATCCCCTT
>JALPQI010007836.1:0-66960 GCA_025490895.1 Thaumatotibia leucotreta | reverse complement strand
GTATCCTCACATGCTGGAGGCTCTTCACGTACTGCAATATCCTCCTGCGCTGCAGGTTCCTCACGTGCAGTTTGGCTCCGGGTCACAACTCCTTTTGGCTCGGTCTCGTTGTCACGTGGCGTTATACCCATTTTCTATCCCGCTTCTGACACCAAATGTTACGTTCGTGGGGTGGGTTTTCTATAGAAAATGTATAAATAAGCCACTAATTAAAACTGACACTTTAATTACTAATTAAAGGAACAAACACCAAACTAAAACAGTAATCACACACTTAATACGTCACACTGATTCACTCTCAAACTCGCCGTTAGAATCGCAGTTTTCGCTGTTGATGTTATCTCTTCGCTGTCTCAATTGAAACTACTCCTCGGCCGGGTCATGCTGTGTATTTATACCAGCCACTCAAATCTACAAAGTACGAGAAGATTCGACTCTAGAAAGTTCCCGAGTTAGGTGCGCGAACATTCTGGAGTATCGCTGTCTCTTTCTACAGGTTTCTCTTTCACACCCGTCCAGAATGTTCTCTCCATAGCTGTCTCATTCACATCCTTCCAGAACATTCTCTCATGCTGTCTTTATCTAATAGTGCTTTCTCTTTCACTCCTATGGGAAATTTAGCTATATACCGATTTGTACTTGAGAGGCCCAAAAGGGGTCCTGAAAACGCCTGAAAACGGGTTTTCAGGTTATTGCACCATCGGATAGAGGGTATCCTGAAACGGCCTGAAAACATGTTTCAGGTGCCTGAAAACGACGGTATCTGGGGTGAATATTTGATTTTGTAGTATGTGAAAGAGGAGCTTCTGAAACGGCCTGAAAACGCATTTCAGCCTGCTGAAAATGCTTCTAACGTGTCTAAAATCATATTTGTAGTTTTTATCATGCCACCGGCGTAACAATATGTTGCGACGTTCATATTACACAGAACTGCACTTTGCACTAGGACATATTTTTGAACATTTTTATATTATTATGCACCTTATTTTGCCACTGGCTGTATACGAACCCAAAATTGTCTTTAATTGGTGTAATTTTATTTCGTAATTGATTTTATATAAAATTTATTTTATTACGATTTGCGTAACGCTATGCCGTTTTGTTCAAATAATGTTTTAATTATGTTTTTTTATTTTATTTTATGAAGTAATTTTAGTACCTAGCGGTATTGTGATACTAGCTGTATAGGTAAAAATCTTAAGTTGTAATACAAGTTGAAGTCTCTTTTTAACACTATTAATTAGATAAGGACTTCCGCTTGTATTAGAAGTTACAAGCTTTCGAGAAACCCCTGTGTTGTGTGTAGTAGTGATCTATTCAAATATGTAGACAATAATGATTAAAATGCGAACACAAACAAAACAAATGCCTTTATGGATAGATTAGAACCAGACATAACAGGAGTTTTTTAAACATTTCTCCTATACATTTTTTTCAATAAATGAATAGACTTGTTATATATTTCCTTTTTTCTTAAAAATGCAAATGAGAAAGGTTGAATAGACAAACAAAAACCCGGGCCTCGCCTAGATGCTGTGCATCATTAAACATTATACCTCCACTAATTAGGTCGAAGGCTAACCTTACTTCATGAATAAAAAAAGCCTTCGGCATTGAGGCGGGCTGAAATGCCTGCCTTCAGCTGAATAAACTTACGTCTTTAATGTTTTTTAACCATTATTACTTAGTACAGTCGCCATCATTATTCCACATTCCATACATTCCACTGTGCTTGAAGACTCGCCTTTTTAATCAATGTTTTTTTTTAATTTTTTTTATTTTTTATTTTATAAAAAAATCCGTATAAAATAACGTTAAATTACCGTATGAACTAACCACATAAAATAATTACAAATTCTGTACAAGCTAACTAAAATAAGCAAATAATTGTTTACAATAACACGTCTTAAAATATGTTTAAATCCGTCCTTTTGTATGATAGTTAGATAGGTTCTTAATTCGACTGATTTTTTCCACTTTACCAATGCCAAAGGTGAGATTTGAGCTCACGTTCTCAGCTTTCAGGGTTTTTTTTTGGTAGATGTATGTTGGCCGTGTGGTGACGGCTGTAAGAATATATTTGTGTCCACCCCAACTCCTCCTGCGGGAGTCGTAAGAGTCGACTAAGGGATTGAAGTATCACTGACCATTATTTGATAAAAAATTGATGATGGGCAGCAGCGTCATCATAGTGGACACATTATTGCGATCGCCAATCCGCTTGCCCAGCTTGGCGATTATGGGCACTTACCTCCTAATGCGTCTATACGTATAGTTAATAGGAAAGGCCTACGTCCAGCAGTGGACTATCATAGGCTGACGATGTAGGTTTGTGGATTAAGACGTCTAAAATTTATTTTCCACTATCTACTCGTACATCTAAACTGATACTTTTCTAAGTTCACATGTCTCATTACCCTTTTGTCTTAAGTTCAAACTTAAAGTATAAAACAAGTGTAAGGAATAGTCCACACAAACTTGGCTCGTTTGTGCGGAGCGATGGCGGTCCAGATGGCGCCGGCTGGATATTTGCGGTATCACTACATAGTATAAAATAAAGTCACTTTTTCTGTCCCTATATCCCTTTATACGCTTAAATCTTGAAAACTACGCAACGGATTTTGATGAGATTTTTTTTATTGGTAGAGTCATTCAAGAGGAAGGTTTTTATGTAGGTATAGTACCCGTGCGCAGCCGGGACGGGTCGCTAGTTTTCATATACGACACGAAAGTCTCAAGTTAATTCACGGAGTCTGAATATAATTTGACTTAGTGTGACTAAGCCTGTGACGGATCTAGTTTTGTACTACCTGACGATGCCTGCGAAGTAGATTTAAAATTATGATTAATGTCATTTATTTTGTAATTAAAAAATTTAATTTACAATAAAGCTTACATATACATACATACAATATTCCTATAACTATACCATTCGTCAATAGAATAAAAAAATGTAAACAAACATGGCTGACTTTCCGTAGCATTTCACGTCTTTGACACATATCTTGAAACACGTTCGCAGATATATTTTTACGTTAAATAATACTAATAAAAATCAATAATTTTAACAAAAAAATGTACGTGAAGTTAAAGTTTAAGGTTTTAGGTTGGTTATAATATAAAACCAAGATTGTGTTCAAAAAGTGCGTGATTAAGGAATAATGCAGGTTTTTAGGTTTGTTTAATTTTTTTTACATTTTACTGTCGAATGGTATACCTACCTAATTCGGAAAACTGTGAAGGTTTTACAAAAACTGTAAAGTAAGTAAACTCAGCTCGTTCGCAACATATGGCACCGCGACAGAGACGTGTCTTCTTATACGACACGAAAGTGCCAAGTAATTTCACACCGAACCTTGTACAACGTGGCCTGGATTCGGTCGAACTTTATAATGTTACTGGCTGCAATTTTCCGGGTTAAAATATGCTATGCCTTTTTCAAGGACTAATAACTCGCCGGCCCCGGGTGCCTCTTCGCTTCACCGTGGGTGACCAGTCCACGGTTACTGAGCCCCTCCAATACATAACTGCACCTACTTTATGATCTATTAAGTATTTAATCAATGTTATAATATTAATTATACACGTCAAACAACTAAAATCACAGCTGAAGTTTTCATTGACTAAATTAGAGACCAACAATAAAATTATTACCTATATTAATAGAGAAACACCTCGTGATGCGACCCGGCTTACTTCGCTACCCGGCCCTTCGCTCGCTTTCCGGCTTTGATCTAAAGTAGGTAATGGCAAACGTATTTTATTTATAACCTTCATATACAGGATAGCCGCACTGGACGGCGCAGCGTGGGAAGGCCCTTCACAAGATGGAGCGACGACCTGGTAAAGGTTGCGGGTGTCCAATGGATGCGGACAGCTCACGACCGATCTTTGTGAACTCTCTGGGGGAGGCCTATGTCCAGCAGTGGACGTCAATTGGCTGATGATGATGAAAGGATGTTCCCATGACCCTGGTTTTTACAAAAATAGGTAATAATACCCTTTACTAGAAATAGTTTTCAAGTATTAACATTTGACGAATATTTACATTGACCATACAATTAAGTTTATTTCCTCCAAACGATCAATGTAAGGCGTGTACTGCTTAGTTGTTAAACGTTGTGAGTACTGAGTGGCTGCGATCTGACATTGTCAAGAGCAAATTAACGATTCAATTTGCAGTACACTGATTCTCGATTACGCCGTGTGGTGACGGCAATTAGAATACATTTGTCATCACCCCAACTCCTCCTGCGGGTGTCGTAAGAGTCGACTAAGGGATTGAAGTGTCACTGACCATTATTTTATTTGATTGATGACGGGCAGCAGCGTCATCATAGTGGGCACATTACTGCGATCGCCAATCCGCTTGCCTAGCGTGGTGATTATGGGCATTTACCTCCTAATGCGTCTATACGCATAGTTAATAGGAGAGGCCTACGTCCAGCAGTGGACTATCATAGGCTGATGATGATGAACAACAGCTTGGCTAAAAATCTGCATCGCTTATTCCTCGGTTTCAATAAAAGCCAGTATCATGGTAACACACTGTATATGCCTTATCAATTCGCCGCGTTGAGATGAAAACAATACAATTATCACCCCAACTCTTCCCATGGGTATCGTAAGAGTCGACCAAGGGATCAAAGTGTGAAGATTGACGATGGGCAGCAGCATCATCGTAGATAGTGGACACTGGATATCATAGCTTAACTCGGTTTTTTTTTATGTTGGCAAAACAAAGTGGCTCCACTCCACCTGATCGTAAGTGAAAAGTAGAGCCCAAATCGCGGCGGCAACGAACAGGAGACAAGGTTTTATTTATTTAATGATTATTAGAGATTTTCAGTTTATCTACTTTGATTATAACATGGTTTAGGTACTCATAAATGCCGTCAGAAGTACGAACTTAACACTTTCATTGCGAACGAGTGCTACGCGCTACGCTCGTAGCCGATCCCTTGATTTTTCCGCTTTGTAGCGAAAATGGACTTCCCACAGAGAACTCCCCTCGGGAGTTCCCCGCGCCCAATGTTTTAAGCACAGAATTAGATTTGAATAGAAGAAACAAGTTCATTCATTTGTATGGCGGCCGAGCGTGTCAGATTGTGTACTGAAGTTGTTACTTGCCTATGATTTTAAATATGTCTCAGGCCCTTGAGTATTCATATTTTTTGTGTTGTTGCAATTAATATTACTTAAGGAGGCATTATTAATGTTTTTGTTCACTTCAACTTACAAAATTTGACGCCTGAAAGCTGCAAGCTGCGATTAAAGACGGACAACTCAGTGGATTTTACTGAGTTCATTTGACACGCTAAGTAGACACGTTTGCTTGATTTGTGGTATATATGACATCTGTGGTTTTAAGTCACACACAAACTGCGGATTACGGTAGTTTAATGATACCTGTATAATGGCTATTAGTTTAAAATAAATCTCTCGCCCAAATCTCACTGAAACATCTAGTAGTGAATGCTGATTGCTCTAGAGGTACTCGTAAAAGAGTCTGAGGTTACGATTTTAACTTCTTTGAACCCTGTTCCTTCCTTGTGTGACCAACAAACCATTTTTTTTACCTACAATTAAAATTAAGGGCCCGTTTCAGAATCATCTAGTAAAGCCCCTGCTTAGCTATTTGGGACTTACATATCTTGCGTTTCACAATCGTCGAATAGAGACAAATAAATATTGATTTAAAATTGATTTAATTTGACCACTTCAAAGATAAGTAGGTAGGCCTGAGGTAGGGTGTGTCTGCCTGCGACCACGGGTGTAACGTCATGCCAGTTTACGCGATTGCGACCCGTTTGTCTTTAAAATATAAGTGGGTAGGTATATGAAGAGCTCTCATCATCACCATTATCAGCCTGTCGCAGTCCACTGCTGGACATTGGCCTTCCCAATTTCGCGCCACTGTGTTCGATTTTCGGCTGCTCGCTCCAGCTTCTGCCAGCCATCTTGCGCAAATCGTCATTCCACCTTGCCTGAGAGAATGGCTTGATGGAATGAAGAGGTCTATTAAGAGATAATTGACAGGGCTACGCGACGAAGACTAAAATTTGTATTTATGAGATTTAAAGTATTTTAATTTAAAATTTAGTTGTTCTTGGCTTTCAAAAGGTTGAAAGCTAGTTTATTACCGTAAAGGTGTTAAAGTAATGGTCTGAACGAATGCACCTTAATGCACTGCCATGCAGTGTTAATGCTGAGTAATAAAATCAAAGGTAATTATGCGAAATACGACTAAACGTGATATATACAGGTTGTAACAAGAAAGCGGTGATCGTTTTAAATTTAAATTAATTTTAATGAAATTTTATTCCAAGCTCATGGCTCATAATAATTATGTTAGTGAAATACAAAAAAATCATGTAGTCTTGTGTACTATAATAAGCTTCAGATATCGATACCTTTGGGTTCAATTGTCGTAAAGGACATTTTGGCGAAAATGAGTTATGTATAAGTTTACGCTTTACAAAATTCTTAAATTTATTGAGTGGAAGTTTAGTTATATTTACTGGAAGTTTATTATAAAACCTAACACAAGTACCCATGAATGATTTCCTAATTTTATGGAGCCGAGTGGCGGATAAATAAATATCATAGGCATATTTACACAAAGCTATTTACTAGTATTCCTGCGCTACGCTCAATAAATACAGGGTGTAAGTCTAATACGGGCGAAGCTCTTAAGGGGTGTTAGTTTACGACATAATAAATACATTCAAATAACTTTTACTTAAAATCGGAGCAACAAAATTTTCCATACAAAATAATTCGGCGCGCAATGTAAAGCAACATACGCGAGTTAAGCACCTCGTTGACAGCTAATTTCAAAAGCAGATGACATAACTGCCAAATCAACAATAACAAATGTTCGTACCTACATTGCTGCTCCGATAATCTTTAAAAAAATCTGTGGGGTCTAAATTAAGAGTAACTTTAAAAAAACCTTGTAATCCATGCTTACACTAATGAATCCCATGCCTGGTTTAATTGATCGCCCGTATTAGATTTACACACTGTATTTTATTATGGGTACTAAGCGATGATATATTAAATAAAATACAAATATTTAAAGACATAGAAAGCAGCCATTATCATTAACACGTATATTATTATGTGATAGACAGATGCCCTCTCCGGAATTCGAACTTACTACCTCCAGCTTCGAAGACAGGTTAGGTTCTAATAAAGTTTCGGGTTCGGGTCACCGGGACCATTAAACTGAATTTGTTTTGATAGATTTTTCCTACTGATAAAAACAGCAGAATACAGTATTGTACAATCAATTAATCAGCCTCCGTAGCCTAGTTGGTAGTGACCCTGCCTATGAAGCTGGAGGTTTCGGGTTCGAATCCCCGCGAGGGTATTATTTGTGTATTTATTTATCATCTATTTAAGTAGCTGTATGTATGTACCTATTATACATCTTCCACATTATTTTCCCACATCACAAGCCTTAATTGAGCTTACCGTGGGATTAGGTCGATTTGTGTAAGATGTCCCAAGATATTTATTTATTTATAATGAATGAATGACTGAATAATAAATGACCCCATAAATGGATAAGCTCTATTTCTGTTACACTCTGACTATTAGAAACATTAATGGCTATTTAAAAAATACTTCATACGATTGTACTTAAACACCGTCCTATAATAAATCATACTGACATGCCATCAATAAAAATAATCAAATCATAATTATAGTGATCGAAGTTCAGTTAATCTACCAATTAATCAAAGTGCTTAAAATAGCCTAAAATTATAAAGGCCGTAGTTTTATTAAAAATGGCTGAATAACGATCAAGCCTTATAAATAAGGGTATCGTATGGTTCGTGTCAAAATGTGGTGATTTATAACGTGCGAAATTCAACTCACGGCGTGTTGCGTGTCCGGAACTACTTATTCTTATAGCTTACAGAGCAGCGGAAAAAATCCGAGGCCCTAGCACGTCTTCTGTTTGAGCATCACGAAACGTTCTTGCGTCTCAGGATGCTTAGCCAAGTTCCCAATCGCTAACGCTTAGTAGCGTATCGTAGTTTTCCCTCTCTGTCACTCTTTCATATTAGTGCGACACAGACAGTTAGCTATCTTTCGTTTACGATTGATGATTAAGCGTTAGCGATTGGCAACTTGTCTAAGCACCCAGGTGTCGTTATTTATTCAATGGGTCGATTGTAAAAAAAACATAAATAAAGGCCTTTAATTGAAAAAAAACTAGCACGTCTTTTGTTTGAGCAACATGAAACGTTCTTGCGTCGAGGTGTCGTTATTTACTCAATGGATCGATTGTAAAAACATGAATAAAGGCTTTTAATGAAAAAAAAAAAACATTTTTTAGTACCGATGGTGGCTTTTATAGGCTCTAGTGCGAGAAGTGGCTCATTTTACGTCAGGGCCAAAACTTCGGAGGGGTATCTGTACTAAAAACGTCGTACGAGACACGTGCAAAAAGGAAATTCGTAACTCGTGTCGATTTAAAACAATCCCTTCGGTCGTGTTTTAAAACATCGCCACTCGTTTCGGATTTCATGTTTTTTGCACTTGTGTCGTTATGTTTATTTTTTGTAATTTTGTGTGACGACTTTGGGCAGTCAAAAAGGGCAACAAATTCGAATTTTCTATGAGCGATCAACGACACGCGCCTGTTTTTTTTTAATACGGCTCCCTTTTGTACTTCCCAAGGCTGTTGGACAGAGTGCACACTTTAATATGACTCTTTCGTTACACAATTTGACGCGTTCGTGATTTTTGTTTTGATTGAGGGCTTAACCTTGTACAATTTATTTGCTACGACCCAGGCCTTAGCCCGTCTTTTGTTTGAGTAGCACGAAACATTCTCGAGTCTAGCCGTCGTTTCATCATATTCAATACAATAAATAAAAGACGCGAGTTTTCATATACCAACGAGAATAAGTAAGTATAATATGTAAGTTGTGTCTTCCCATGATAATGTGCGTATGGACGCATTAGGAGGTAAATGCCCATATAGCCACGCTGGCCAAGCGGGTTGGCGATCGAATGCTCGTTGTTCATGATTTTATGGAAAATGTCGCATGATATTTATTATTATTATTTGTATCTCCATTGTTTCACGGGCTATTACGTCCCGGGTTTTTGATAGGCTTTCGCGGGGATATAGATGCAACTCGTAGAGGCCTTTGGAGATTTTGCTGTGTTGTACACCTGCTGCAACCCATTCACGGGCACAATAATAGATATCCGTGAACCGGTCCCAGCAGGCATATCTAGAGGCTATTGGAGTTATGGAAAAGACTAATGGGTTATGGTGATGAAAGCACTGCTGGACGTAGGCTCTCCTATTAACTATGCGTATAGACGCATTAGGAAGTAAATGCCCATAATTGCCACGCTGGGCAAGCAGATTGGCGATCGCAGTAATGTGTCCACTATGACGACGCTGCTGCCCATCATCAATATTTTATGAAATAACGGTCAGTGACATCCGGCTATCCAGCTTTGTAAAACTATTATTTGTTAATAGATGGAGCTATTATTATTTATATTACTAGAGTACCTGAGCGTCACACTCTCCCATCACGAGGAATGTTACCTCAGGGGAGCCTGCCGGCTCCGCCTTATAATTAAGACTATAATGCTATGCAATAATGCGAGTACCCGCTGCCAACTGGCAGGCCGCCGGATCTGTTAATCTGCGTGTGCTATTTAGTATGGGATCTCCATATGTTTTGCATTAACTTATCGTAGGTTATACGGCAGTTGGGGGATTAGAAATAATGCCTAAATCGAACACCTTGTAGCCGCGCTAAGGATGCCCTGCTATGCTATTCTCTTATTCACACATTCGACGCTGCGTTCGTCCACGAGCTCGACGTCGAGACAGCCTTGTCTAAAATCCTAGCTGTTTGATTTGACATTAGGAATCGAGGCTGTGAGCGAGGTTGTAGGCGAGTCCGTCGCTGTTTTTCGTTAGAGAATACGAAGTTCGTACATTAAACGTGAAACTCTCGACGCAATGTAGTTCCAGCTCACGCCGCATTCGTCGCCGAGCACTAGTGTCGTGTAAAGTACATTAGTGAATACCATTTTTAGGCTCGACGCTGCCGCAGCGGTGACACAGCGCTGACAGCAAGGCGGTTTCCTTAGTGAATAACACTGCTGAAGAGAGGTTTCAAAATGAGAAAGTTCTCATGGTATTGTCCTTTACATGTTTATTGGCAAACCTTGGAGTCTTGATTTGTCACTTATAGGCTAGGGTTGTCACTAGGCCTACACACTACACTCACAACATCCAATGGCTTTGAAATGGATGTTTCACCACGCTTATATTTGTGAATCACGAGATTCCACGGCGAGATTCCTTGCCCCTCATTTGAGAGATAGAATTTCTTTGGTACTTGACGAGATACAGACACCAATGTATAAGATAAACGGCAAATAAAGCGTTCGCCAACGTTTCAAAACATAGCCAAAGGTGCATTCAGACCAAACGAGCATTCGCTATTCTATCCCCCACTCTACGAAATCAACAAATCAAATATGAGAAATAAGGGTGCAAGGGTGTCTTCTAAGGGCTGTAGCAAATAACACACGTCCGTTCGTTAGAGTATTTTAATCGAGACAAAGGAATCTACGGCTACCCTATAATGCTATGACCTTTATGTAAATGTACCCACATACATCACACCTCCCCACTTAATCATTAAGGTCATGCAACCATCTATACATAAACAAACTTAAACTATTATTATTATACTAGTCTATCTCTAGCCTAGGTCTACGACTAGGTAAAGGCCTTAGAGCCACTGGTGATCGCGCTGGTGGGCGAGGACATGGGGAAGGACTAGCGTGGTCATTATGAGATTGACTGACTACTTCCGATATTTCCTCCCCCCTTATTGACTCAGGCCCTTCCTTGCCCAGATCCCCCGATTCACCGGGTTGCGGTTGAGCCTGCTCACCACCTTCGACCTTCTGGTAACTCGGTGTAGGACTTGGTATGCTTGACAACACTGATCTGCGCCTTACCTGGTCTACATGTCTAACTAGAAGTCGGCCGTCCCCGTTATCCAGGGTGTACCGCCGTGAGCCCTCTTTTCCTACGACCGTACCCTTAATCCACTTATCTGCGCCTGTATAATTTCTCGCCCAGACCTCGTCCCCCGTTACGAAGTGTCGCTCTGCTGTAGCGCTCTGCGCGGCCTGCACCTGGCGGCGCTGCGCGGCGCGCACACGGTCCTCCAGGCCACGATCACTCCGCAATAAATCCAACCTTGAACGTAAATTCCGTTTCTGCAGCAGTATCGCTGGCGTTTCCCCCGTGGTACTATGAACGCTATTCCTATAAGCTAACAGGTAAGCTTGCAATGCCGTATCTACGTCTACCCCATCTCTAGCCGCTTTCTTAAGGGCACGCTTACAAATATTTACTGCCTGCTCCGCCGCTCCATTGGAAGCCGGATGATACGCTGGTGAAAACGCTTGTTCGATACCGTTTTTTTCTAAAAACTGTCTAAACTCGGTACTTGTAAACGGCGGGCCTTGGTCTGAGACCACGATTGACGGCAATCCAAAACGCGCGAATGTCGCCCTTAATTCCTTAATTACTGCGGAAGCGTTCGTGCGCGACATCTCAAACACTTCAATCCATTTCGAGCTCGCATCTACAAGGATCAAGTACGTGCTACCCTTATATTGCAAAAAATCTAGATGAATCCTTGTCCACGGCTGAGTAGAATAGCTCCATGGACTAGGCGTGGATCGCGGCGGCGCGACCGCCTCCGCCGCGCACGTCTCGCAGCCCCTGCATAATGCCTCCACATCCGCGTCTATGTTAGGCCACCATACATAACTACGCGCGAGTGACTTGGTCTTAACAATACCCATGTGAGTAGCATGTAACTGTTTTAATATATTTTCTCGCAACGAACTGGGAATCGTCATACGATATCCCCACATTAGGGACCCACGATCCACGTACAATTCGTGACGTCTCAAAAAGTAAGGCTCTATTTCCGCGTCCGGACACTTATATGGCCAGCCCGATTGAACGTACGTAATTACTCTACTGATTAACTTATCCTTAGCCGCCGCAACCCTGACGTCATTATTAGTTATAGGTAAAAAGTCCTCCACGAAATTTACGTACGTAATTTCCTCCCGACTGCGCGTCGTACCCGTGCTTTCGAGCGGTAACCGTGATAAGGCGTCCGCGCAGTTCTTTTTCGATGCCACATATTCTATTTGATAGTCATACCCCGATAACAGAATTGCCCACCGTTGAATACGTGAAGCTGCCATTACCGGAATTCCTACCTTATCTCCAAAAATATACGTCAGCGGCTTATGATCCGTCCTTAAAATAAATTTGCGACCATAAAGATATTGATGGAACTTACGGATTCCGAAGACTATGCTCAGTGCCTCGCGATCAATTTGCGCGTACGCGCGCTCGGCCGCCGTGAGCGTGCGCGAGGCGTACGCCACCGGCCGCTCGCCGCGCTCCGTGACGTGCGATATCACCGCCGCTACCCCCACTCCAGACGCGTCAGCTGTTAAGATCAACGGCAGTTTTTCTGAATAGTGCGTCAGCACTTGGCACGACCCGAGTGCCCTCTTAATTTCGTCAAAAGCACCCTGACAATCTCTATCCCAAACGAACTTTACTCCGGTCTTTAATAAATTATACAATGGTGCCATTATACTACTGACATTACCGACAAATTTCGAGTAATACATCACCATTCCTATAAAAGCCCTCAACTCGGATACATTGCGAGGAGCCGGTGCGGCCTCGATAGCTTTCACCTTTTCCGGGCAGGTATGCACCCCGTCTTTGCTAATAACATGCCCAAGGTAGTTAATCGACTTGGCAAAGAAAGCGCACTTCTCTTTCTTTACACGCAAACCATATGTCTGTAACCGTTCGAATACTTTAACCAAATTATAAATATGGGAATCCGTATCGCTGCCCGTGATGATTACGTCATCCAAGAACACACCTACGTGCGGCAGATCCGCAAACATCTGCTCCAACCGCCTTTGAAATATACCCGGGCTCGAGGATAAACCATACACTAGCCGGTTATATCGAAATAACCCCTTATGAGTATTAATCACGGTGTATTCCCTGGACTCGTCTAGCTCAAATTGCGCGTAGGCCTGCGATAAGTCTATCTTACTAAATCGCTGCCCCCCATACAGCCGCGCTAATAAATCCTCCACCCTAGGTAACGGATAACGATCGACTTCTAGCATTCTATTTAAGGTAAGTTTATAATCAGCGCAAATCCTTACAGTGCCGTCCTTTTTTACCACCGGAACAATGGGTGTTGCCCAGTCAGAGCGGTCGACGGGGGTGAGCACGCCGTCGCGCACCAGCTGGTCCAGCGCGCGCTCCACCGGCGCGCGCAGCGCGTACGCCAGGGGGCGCGCGCGCAGGAACACGGGCCGGGCATCCGCGCGCAGGTGGATGCTCACGCGACCGCCGGTGAAGCGCCCCAACCCGTCCGCGAACACGTCACAAAATCTGGAACTGAAATCCGACAAGTTAAATTCGTTCCCGCTTATTTCCGTACTATGGACACTACAAGTCGCGCACGGTGTAGGTATAGGTATAATCAATTCCGCTAACCATTGTCTGCCTATCAACATGGATTTTCCGTTTTCAATTACATACAATTCTAAATGTTTTTGCTTATCTTTATATTTAACAAGCGGTTTCACCACCCCCGCAGGTTTTACAAGTTCCCCTGTGTAATATCGCAATCGTATGTTACATCTCGTATTAAGGGATAAATGCCTAAACAATTGGTCGTAAACTTTTTTACTAATGCATGAAATAGCACTGCCCGTGTCACACTCCATATCGAGGTCAATGCCCTGCACATTAATTTTCATAAAAATGGGCTTGTAATCTGCTGCTGATAAGTTATTAAATGGTATGATAATTACCTCGTCACTCATGTCACTGTCCTCATCATACCCCGCCTGCTGACTACCCACGCTCGTGAGCTCCACCCGGTGGTTATCCGCCATTAATGGGCACACCCGCTGCAAATGCCCCTGCTTGTTGCACACTTTGCACACGTAGCGGCCGAATCGGCAAGTTTCCGTGGCGTGCGCATCACCGCACGCATTACAGTGTGCGTCTCGTCTATTTCCCGCCGACGCCGACTGCCAGCCGCCGCCTCGCGCGCCGCGCCCGCCGTGCCCGCCGCGCCCGGCGTAAGCGCCTCGGATCGCGCCTCGAGATTGCCACGCGCCACGTCCCGTCTCGTTCCTACGCCGTGACGGCCCCGCCGTTATCGCCTGGCACGCCGCCACAGTTGCCACACAACTCGTTTCCTCGGCTGCCAGCTTCCGCGATCCCTCGACTATCGCAGCGTCCTTCTCTGCTGCCTCCATACTGACAGCCAGATTAAAAGCTTTAATAAAATCCAGCTTATCCTCAGCAAAAAGCCTCTGTCGAATGGTCTCGCTCCGAATCCCACACACAAACTGATCCCTTAAACTTTCTTCAAGCCACGACCCAAAGTCACACGTTTTGGACATCTTTTTCAACACTGCTACATAATTAGACATGGACTCACTGTCTCCCTGCTTTCTATGCCTAAACTTATAGCGTTCCGCGAGAACACTGGGTTTCGGTTGCAAGTGTTTCTCTAATATAGTACTTAGCTCAGCAAAGCTTTTCGAAGTAGGTTTGTCCGGTGTACACAAGTTAACTAAGAGTTCATATCCCTCGGCACCAATTACGGTCACTAAAGTAGGCACTTGCAAGTCAGTTTTAATGTTATTACACAAGAAATACTGTTCAAGTCGCTCCACGTATAACCTCCAATTGTCCGAAGCGATCTTAAATTCGCCAATTTTGCCGATCGACATCGTTCCACAATCACACGCACAATACACGCACAAAAGGTCCGAAAAATCGTCGCCACTGAGAAATAAGGGTGCAAGGGTGTCTTCTAAGGGCTGTAGCAAATAACACACGTCCGTTCGTTAGAGTATTTTAATCGAGACAAAGGAATCTACGGCTACCCTATAATGCTATGACCTTTATGTAAATGTACCCACATACATCACAGTTTTGTGTAACGATCGAATTTCGTAGAGTAGGGAGTTAGAATAGCGAATGCTCGTTTGGTCTGAATGCACCTTTACTAAACCCCAATGCAGTAGATAATATTTTGAATAACAATTTTTATGAATTTGCTGCAGACTTCAGTAAATAATATTTTGAATAACAATTTTTACGAATTTGCTGACGTAAATTGGATGTAAAATGTAAATTTTGAGAATATTCTGCTACTTTACTACATTGCTAAGCCGAGTCTAATAATCATAGATGAGGTCAAGGCACACCGTCTCCGCTGGCTTGGCCACCCTTGATAGAATGGGTAAGAATCGAGATGAAAAAAAACATTATATGAATGGTCCACGGTAAAAACATCTCCAGTACTTTAAAAAATCAGGGCAAATTCACACCTTATTCTGTTAAAAGTAAGGTGGTTTTTCTTTCTGTAATTTGAATTGACTAGACATGTTCTTTCCGTGGACCCTCCACATAGCATGACCAACTGGACAGAACATAATTTACCACAAAATATATTCATTTTGATATTTTCTTCGGTTACCGCGAGGATTACACATGAAATAAAACTATGAAAACAGATAAACTCGCGTATATTAACTAACTTTAACTTCATTCCGACGTTTCGAACACTTTACAGGTTTCGTGGTCTGCGGATGACTGAAGTTAAAGTTAGTTAATATACGCGAGTTTATCCGTTTTCATAGTTTAATTTCATATGAATTTTGTTTTATACGGCTATTTACTAATTATAATTACGCCAACAACCGTTTGAAATTATATCGCCAAATATACACTGTAAATACAATCAACAAAACAACCGTCGAAAATGATTTGGATAAGCTAGAACTGTCACTGTCCTTCGTCATTTAGCGCCGCTCCAACCATAATGCAAATTACCGTCCAATAATAAAACATTTCGGTAAATTCCGATCTACCCGCGGGATCACGGCAAAAGTCGGCCGAATCTAAAAATGGGCCATGAAAATATCGCAAAAACAATACCCGGCTTACGTAGAATTTGAGAAGGGTTAGTAATGGACATTTTTGTTAAACCGGGACCGCGTTTAATGATTTCGTTTTATTTCCCGGAGATAATGAATGTTCAGACATAAATGACATAATAATGGAGGAGATTAACATAAAAATAAATATGATGACAGCCAGATGGGTGGGAGCGTGGTTTTGTAATATTAGTCATCCACATGGACACTCATCACTGAATTCGTCAATTATTTTTTATAAGAAAAATGTATTTTTTTAGTACAGATGGTGTATTTTTAGGCTCTAATGCGAGAAGTGTGTCATTTTACGTCAGGTCCAAAACTTAGGAGGGTTATCTGTATTAAAAAACGTCGTACAAGACACGTGCAAAAAGGAAATTCGTAACTCGTGTCGATTTAAAACACTCCCTTCGGATTTCCTTTTTTTCGCACTTGTGTCGTAATGTACTATTCTACTCGAGCGATTTATGTTGTCAAATTATATTAACTTGTGTACTTTATAGGTAAGGTAACATTGTGTACTGATATCCATTAGACCATCGCTAAAAGCTTTTAGTATTTATGATACTGTTATTGTTTTTTCGAAATGTAGCAAATGGCAGCGAATTCTGATTTCATTTCTATATATGGGTATATCTAATACATGTTATTTATCTGTATACTATTCGTCAGTAGAATAAAAAAAGTTAACTAACCTAAAAACTAGCATTATTCCACAAACACGCAGTTTTAGAACACAATCTTGGTTTTATTACCAACTTAAAACCACTTCACAATCTTCACATACATTTTTGGTTATTTTTTTCATGTATTGATCTTTATTAGTATTATTTAAAAATATACATATCATTGAATGTGTTTCACGATATGTGTCAAAGACGTCAAATGCTATGGGAATTTAGCCCTATTTGTTTACATTTTCAAATAATGGTATAGGTATCAGCGTCCAATAGTAAATGCCAAAAAAAAGATAATTAAAAAAGTTGTTTGTTTTAACGAGACTCGGGGCATTCAGTTACTAGTTGTTAGTGGAGTTAAAAAAATGTAAAACTGATCACGTCTCCGACAACACCCTGTATTGCTGACCAACTTGTAATTATTTATACACCATGATTTTATACACCAGTTAAGCTTATTTGAGATTCAGAAACGTCTGAACAAATGGCAAGTAGCTTATTCGGGACTTAGTATGGACATTGCGAAGCAGGTCCTTAACCCCTGGAATGCCACTGTCACAAATTTGCTTGTTGATTAATTACTTTAATTATTTTATATTATAGTCCAATTGACTTGTGACGGATCTGTCACTAGGCACTCCAGGGGTTAAGTATAGTATAGTATTAGTAAAGATAAAAAGGATACAATGTAGATAGTTTATTTTTTGATACCTTAATAAAGATTTTCTGTCTGTGTCTATTTCGATAAGCTGACAAATGAATTACTTTATTTTTTATCTAAGAACACTTATTCGTACGGCAAACCTTTATTATCGCTTAGTTACTCACGCCACCAAAATACAAAAAAGAAAATCAATTCCTTAATGAATGTGAACATGAGCACAGGTACGCATTGGCAGGGTAATAGAAAATCGTAATTAAAGTCTGTTCAGGCTGCGGTATCAGAATTAATTAACTTTAGACCTTTGAATGCAACTGCGTACTCTTTATGGGCTTAAGGGCAGCGCATCTGATTGAAAAGCCCACCTTCCCTGCACACACAAAACAAGCTTTAGTACTTTGAATAGGAGAATATGGGGTGGCAGCCACTGGCAAGGGTGGCTCCATACCACGCGAACGAAGCAAGAGAAAACAAAACGCATATTCACATCCATTGACGCTTCAAGCGCGCATGTCTCAGTATACCTTCATAATGAACACGAAATGATTGTGATCTGGGCTCTGCGTTATGTTATTGCACGGAAAGGTGATTCAGTAAATGTATACGTTGGCTCAGTCTGCTTCGAACTCTCGAGGGGAGAGCACGCGTATTTCGGAAGCGGAGCTGAGAATCGTAATAAAGTAAAACAAAGTTTCGTGATATAAAGGTTTATTGAAATTTTAAGATTTCGCTGTTCCTTCTGTTTGCTACTTTGGAAGTTGATCGTGACATCAAAGGTTTGTAAACTTTTTATAAATTCATGATAATAGAATAGCTTTTTTTACGTGCCGTTTTATAATTTTCATTTACATTATATGCTTTTGCGATTCCGTTTCAAGTATTCATTTATAATTATTTTGTTTAGTTGATTTACAATAATATAATTATGTTTGTTAATATATGTTAAAAGTCTGTGTAAACTATATCAATGTATGAAAAGAATGACCTTTAACAAAAAGCTCTAAAAAGGGAGTGATTCACAGCAATGTTTTTCAAAGATCTTATTTTTATTGTGATTTTAACTTTTTTATAATATATGCCCGCAAAATTGAGTAAAAAATCATTTGTTTTAATTTTGTTCATTTTCATAATTTTGAATTATGTGTAGATTTTAGGTTATTTCTAATCAGAATCACATGCTTTTTCGATCTCAATAGGGAAAAAAATGTCCATGGATTTTTTCCTATTTTGTCATAATTTTCCATAACTTTGTATGGCGGTTACAAAGGAAGAAATCCGGAAAATATATGAAAATTTTGGAACATAGGTATTTTTCCTTTGTAAGTAGAAACAATCCAAAATTATGAAAACCATAAAAACGCCAAATCCATTTTGATAACCTTCGAAAATGTACACTCAACTGGAGTAATGAAGAATTTGAGCCCTAGACCACGACCCCGACGATTACGACACAAGTGTGAAAAACATGAAATTCGAAATGAGTGGCGATGCTTTAAAACACGACCGATTGGGAGTGTTTTAAATTGACACGAGTTACGAATTTGGTTTTTGCACGTGTCTCGTACTACGTTTTTTTAGTGCAGATGGCCCTCCGAAGTTTTGGACCTGACGTAAAAAGACACGCTTCTCGCACTAGAGCCTAAAAAAGTCACCATCTACTAAAAAGTACATTATGATTTACAGATACTTTATGGAATTTATATATAATGTCACTTTGACAAAGTTTCTGAGCGCCCTAGAGTTCCAATAAAATTGGTTGATTGTATAATAGTTTCTTAAGATCTTGTGTGCGACATTTTGCATACTTATATTTCTAAATTAAATTTGAACTAATGAAGAGAAAGTTCTAAATTCAAAAACTTAGAAAATGGTAGTAGATCTCCAAAATAAAAAATATAACATACCTAGGCACTTTTATTAAGTTGTAAGTACCCTATTTGTAGCATCATTTAAAATACTTTTTAAACAGAAAAATATTAGGTACTTTGTGTAGATATCAGATAACATTAAGAGCAAATAGTTTAAAATTAGTTATTACCAGAACTGACGGAAGGAAGGGAAGAGAAAAAGGAAGGAACTGTAAAAAATATATTATGACTCCGACAGATACTTAAATTTTAGGAGACGTAGTTTCATTTTTGTAATGTAAATAAAATACACAAGAACATAGATCTATCTATTACCTATGAGGCACAAATATTTTAAAACAACCTTAGCTAGGTTTTTGTAAATTATACCTGGATTTACTCGATTAGTTATCATATCATCAGCATATTACACCACTGCTGAACGTAGGCCTCTCCTATAACATTATGCGTAATAATCGCCACGCTGGGCAAGCGGATTGGCGCTCGCAGTAGAGCATGTGTACAATCTGAATATCTTCAAGGCAAGAGTAAATAGATATCTCATAGGTATACGTGCTCCACCGTAGACTGCATCATCACTTACCAGCAGGTATGATCGTGGTCAAACGTCTACGAATCTCGATCTAACGTCTATGAATAAAAAAAAAATACAAATATACAAATACAAATAAAAAAATAACGCTGCTGCCAATAATCAACCTTCTGTCCACGAATGGTCACATCCACGGGAAGAGTTGGGGTAGTGACAAATGTATTCTTACTGCCGTTACCACGCGTTTAAACTTTCAAGATTATCACTCATATTTTAAAGAAAAACGGGTCTTAATCGCGTAATCATCATCATCATCATCATTTCAGCCAAAAGACGTCCACTGCTGGACATAGGCCTCCCCCAATGATCGCCAATATGACCGGTTCTGCGCTGCTTGCCTCCAGCGGGTTCCCGCGACCTTAAAATGGAATCGCGTAAACTTACGTTTAATTATATCGTGACGTTTCGGACATAACATGACACCCGTGGTCGCAGGCAGACAGTCTGCCAGTCAGTCTGCCTGCGACCACGGGTGTCACGTCATGCCCGAAACGTCAGGATATAATTAAACGTAAGTTTACGCGATTAAGACCAGTTTGTCTTTAAAATATGACCTTATGAAGATCTCCGGGAGGCACTGGATGCCGCTGTATGTGGAAGTCCAAAGGGGACGCCTACGTTCAGCAATGGATGTCTTATGGCTGAAATGATGGTCATGAAATAAGGTCATGTCTGAGTCAAAAGAAGTTAAAATGGAAAACAAATTTAATTAATACGAAACCTATTCAAGTGCAGACAATGTAAAGTAAAAGTACTTAAGCTCCATTTAACGGTAAAACACTCCAATTAAATAAAGGTCAAGGGCAATTGTTGACTTTAAGAGTCCGCTGCCAGCAACGCTCAACTTCGCGCTGAGTTCGACGGTAACCGTCACTGAATATTGTTATTTCACGTAGAGTGAGATAGGACATCACTACATAGTATAAAATAAAGTCACTTTTCCTGTCCCTATGTCCCTTTGTACGCTTAAATCTTTAAAACTACGTAACGCATTTTGATGAGATTTTTTAGTAGTAATTCAAGAGGAAGGTTTTTATGTAGGTATAGTACCCGTGCGAAGCCGGGGCGGGTCGCTAGTTAGAAATAAAGTGGAGCCCTAGCCCCTCCCTGGTCACCGTCCATTCCCCAGCGCTACAGAGATTGGATGGATATTAGCATATTTTTTTCTAGTTTTCACATTTTCACATTAAAATTTTAGAATTATAACTAACGTGAGACTCAGACATATTAAAATATTATCGAACCGGGTTACTCACGTATTTAAGTCGATCATTGCTCGACACGTTTCGACCCATTAAGAGGGTCCTCGCCTGGAGCACCCTCGGCCAAAGCCCGACGCGTACTGCGGGCCTGCGCCCTGCTAGAACAGGTACTACTACTTAAATACCTATTAGATGTCATACCACCAAAGAAAAAATACTGAAGTTTACCAATGCTTGGGCTTTGAAGTTTAAGCCCACGTCCTCAGTTTTCGCGGGTGTGCCTAAACGACTCGGTCATTCCAGGCAATAATAATATTATGATATGGAGGTCTAAAATGCAATACTATATAATCTTGTTCTATTTTCTATCTCAAAACATTTAAAAACCCGGGAACAAATATTTCAGCCCTAAATTTAATGTTATTTTGAAATAAGAACGCTAGAAACGTCCGTTCGTTTATATTGAAGACTGAGCTTGCTGCAGACTCTTAACAAAATACGAAGGAAAAATTATACAAGAACCTTAAACACAGCCAAAATTAACGTTATCAAAAAGGCAATTTTAAGAGCAGCAGGTGTAGAAATTGAATAAGAGAAAGAAAAATCAAGATTTTAAATCCTCAAGGCGGGAAGAGGCCGACATAAATTAAAAGTCGGACCAACTTTTCGTACTTTTGCATACTAGTTTGGCTTGCCGGGTTTGTTTTGTGAAAAAATATGTAGATGAATTATCGGGAGGTTGAAATTGCATTTGTAGTGGTGATGCTAAATGTACACTTATTGAGGTGGTTTTTACTATAAGGTTTACTATCAGTCAAATGACAGTTTTCTATGATTTTTATTCAGAATCTCAGTTGGGGAGGAAACATGTTCCAAGATTTTTTTTTCATTCTTTTTTAATTAACAGTTCATCTGGGGTCAGGCCTCCTTGTGCAGCGGCGCCAGGACCTTCTATCCCGGGTTGTCATTGGCGAAATGTCTTGGGCCTTTAGATCCCTCTCAACAGTTGACCACCACGTGGCAGGTGGTCTGTCTCTTCAGTAGGGCTGCTTTTGATGATGTTGAATCGAAAAATGTAAGATAATTTTGGGATTTTTTTTTCTATTTACCTTAGATCAAATCAGCTCGTGACTCTGATAAATACTTATCCTAAAAAATGGAACGGGACAACTTTAAATAAAGTGCCCCATGCCCTATTATTGGGTCGCTATATAAAACATTTGTAACACAGTGCACTGTTGAAAAAAAAACAAGTTACTCTTTAGATAATAAAATTAGAGACCAACTGAAGCCTATGACCAAAAACGCCAATTTCATAGGTAATGACCTAATATATACCCTATTGTGGCATCATTTGCAGTGCCGTCCCTCTACTTAATTGGGTATAGGAAAGGCGTCCCAGAGCCAAAAACTACTTGGGCGGATTTTTATTTTGTTGTAGGTTTTTGAAATTTTCCAAATTTGGATGTTTTCATATTTTTTCTACTCAGAATCGCGAGCTCTTTCTATCCTCATTAGCAGAAAAAAGTGTGCCAAGAATTCCATACATTTTTTTGTCTTCCACTGAGTTACCATCGAAGAAAATTTATGAAAAATAGTATCTCAATGGATTTTTTGTACACTTTTTTTTCAATTGAAAGAGCTCGTGATTCGGTGTAGAAAAAATAAAAAAAAAAATACAACAAAATATAAATCCGCCCACTTGTGGCCTCTTTCAAAATTGTAGTCACTTATTTGTGTATATACGTAATGGTGATGAGTTCTATTATTCTTTAATTATAACAGGGAGCTATTATTTTTAACGAGAAACGAATTATACTTTGTTTTTCCTGAACAAAACTGTAATTATTTCTGTACAAATTGCCGTGTTGTTGCTTCCGTCTGAATTAAAGGAAACATGTCAACATGTTCCGTAATTTGTTTTGATGGCCTTCAAGTACAGGCAAAGACATCTTTCCATTTTATGTTGTAATGAAATGTGTTTTTCAGTACAGATGACGCTTTTTTATGGTTCATTTTATGTCAGGTCGAAATCTTCGGAGAGCCATATGTACCGAAAAACGTCGTACGATACACGTGCGAAAACGAAATTCGTAACTTGTGTCGATTTAAAGCACTCTCTTTGGTCGTGCTTTAATTTATCTCCACTCGTTTAGAACTTATTTTTTTAGCACTTGTATCGTAATGTACTATTACGGTTTCGTTACCAAATTAGTATATACAGAAAGTCAATTAAAAACCATATCCTGCCCTCTATATGTTTATTAATTTATCTGTCTCTCGTAAAATAAAACTCGGACTGTAAGTACAGAAAAAAGCTGTAATATGGAATTGAATAATTCATAACAGTGTTGTCTACTAAATATATTTTCAGTCAGCCTCCGTAGACTAGTTGGTAGTGACCCTGCCTAGAAAGCTGGAGGTTCCGGGTTCGAATCCCGGCGAGTGCATTATTTGTGTATTTATTTATCACAAATATTTGTTCCTTGGTCGTGGCTGTCTATGTATTTAAGTATCTATATCTTTATGTTTCTATGTATTACATTATATCGTCGCTTGGCACCCGCATCACAAGCCTTAATTGAGCTTACCGTGGGACTAGGTCGATTTGTGTCCCAATATATTTATTATTTATTTTAAATATCGTAGCAGACATATTTCAGTAGAGGAGTGTACCTACATGAGCAATTTGTTAAATTTATTATCTTAGCTGCAGTACAAAGTACGCAAGCAAAATCAGAAAACAGGTGTCAGACTATCCCTGGTTATATGTATACTTATACAGTGTGTTTCCATGACCCGGGCTCTTACGAAAATGGGTAGTAATAAGCATTACTAGCAATCGTTTTGAAGTATTAACATTTGATAAATAATTAAATTGACCGGAAAAATAATTTTATTTTTTCCGAACGATCAATGTAACGCCTGTACTGCTTAGTTGTCAAACGTTATGAGTGGCTGCGATCTGTCATTGTCAAGTGCAAATTAACGATTCATTTTGCTTTAGTAAAAGTGCATTGCTTCTCAGTTAACTTTTCTTAGAAAGTTAATTACTTTTAAAATTAGCATTCTGAATCGAATAATGTTCACGGTTTGGCTAGAAATCTGCATCGCATTCCTCCTGCGACCATATATAACATGGACGTCTAACGCCAGCTCAAAAATGCCCCCAAAATCAATTGTTTAATTGAGCCAAGATGGGCAGGACATAGCGCTTTTCTTAACACCGCGCATATTTCGGCGCAACACCTTTGACAAATGTTTATGGAATATAGCCAATCAAAAGTTTGATGGACAATCACAACTATTTTTAAATGGCGGTTTAAGTTTTTATAGGTTGACGTTGAAATTAATTACCGTGATCCATTAAAGAGGGGGTGACATTTGTCAACTAAAATTTAGGACCGTTTTTGAAAGGCAATTTACTATGGCGAGCGGGTTCCATGTTCTATTTGTTCGTAGCATTCCTCGGTTTCGATAAAAGCCAGTATCATAGACATACACTGTATATCAATCCCAGAACACAGGTAGGTATCGACCGGTCTACTGCAAGCGATAGTGGATATTGCAATTTTCAACGCGATCGCACTCCGCGCTACTGACCAATTTGTTTCCTGAAGCCACTCTGCTCCGCAGAATTGTTTATCGATCAAAGCAAGGTGCAGACTGTGGTGCAGTGTGTATGCTGTAACAAACAGTAGGTTGGTCCTTATTTTGTAAAGGAAAGTTTCACGGGGCACTTCGTTGTATTATTTGATGTCAAAAAACCGAGTTTGTCGAGTTTGCGGACGATTGTGGTAGACACACGTCTTTGAGTGGCTTAAGGTTGTAGTACCTTCGAAACATTAAGTACAGATGTCGCTGATTAGCTTCACAATGCCATTGACTAAATTCGCTGAGATCGACGGAAGGTCGTCTGGTGTAATTGGAAGCACGTTGGACCGGCAAGCGGTCCAGAGGAAGCGGGTTCGAATCCCGTGACAACCATAGTCTTTCGCAGTTGATTTTTTCTGTGGTAAGCACATCTGTTACGACAGTGTGTCAAAAAACATGTGTATTGTTTTTTTTTGGAATAGGTTTTAGGGACTCATATCCATGCGATCAGCTTAGGCCACTTATAGCCACAGAACACATTACATCACATCACATTATCATCATCAGTCTATCGCAATCCATAGGCCTCCCCAATTTCACGCCACCGTTCTCGATCTTCGGCTGCTCGCATCCAGCTCCTGCCAGCCATCCTGCGCAAATCGTCGCTCCACCTTGTCTGAGGGCCTCCTACACTACGCTTGCCGAGACTCGGTCTCCACTCAAGAACTCGTTTACCCCAACGGTTGTAGGTTCTACGGCTAATATGGCCAGCCCACTGCCACTTCAGCCTGCCAATACTGCCACATCACATCATCAGCCTGTAAATATTAGTCCACTGCTAAAAGACGGCCTCTCCTTAGCCTATTGCGCATGGATGCATTAGGAGGTAAATACCCTTAACCGCCACGCTGGGCAAGCTGGCGATTGCAGTAGTCCTTTATGATGATCAAGGATCGGACAAACGCCCGTCATTTCGAAAAAGTAACCCTGTTCCGTACAGTAGAAACTTCCTTATCTTATGATGTTAACATATTTTATTTTATAAGATATTTTTTTAATAACACTATCACAAAGTATCTATTTAGGAGATCCCGACTCTTTCTTAATTTTATTTACCCTAATTGTGAATTTATGACAAGTAAACGACTAAGAATTTTTGATATTGAATTTTGATCTAATGAGTGTATATAATTATCTTCTTCAGTTACCGCGATAGTTATTCATGAAATAAAACGAGTCAAACAAATTGTATCGCGTATATTAATTAACGTTGTAACGACGTTTCGAACAATTATGTTGTGCACAAGTATCTAAGAAATACTTGGGATCTCCTAAATAGATACTTTGTGTTCGTATTATGAAAAACTATCTTAAATAAATAAATAAATAAATATCTTAAATTAATAAAATATGTTAACATCATAAGATAAGGAAGTCTCTACCATACGGAACAGGGTTATGTTTTGAAAATGACGGGCGTTTGTCCGATCCTTGATTGATGCTGCTGCTGCCCATTATCAATCTTTGATAAATAAAAAGTCAGTGGCACTTCCCTAGCCGACTCTTAAGACACCCGCGGGAAGAGTTGAGGTGGTGACAAATTACTGCTGTCACGTCACCATACGGCTAAGAACACACACAGTCATAATTGTTAATCTCTGTAGCTAAATAATTCTAACAAATGTATAATAATTATTGCTATTACATTAAAGTCGTGTAAATATACTTTTAATATCTGAATCATAATGACATTCGAGACCTTATCAGAAAAATTATTAGTAAACACGGAGTAATTAAATAATTCAATAATTAATTTATCAACTATTTTTTGTACATAATATTTAGTTACGACTCAAATTCCGAACTCATTAAATTTAATATATTTGAACTAATTCATAGATACAGGATACAGGGAGTAAATATTTTTAAAATGGGTATCTATCAGTAGGTATCATATTTATGAATTTTATCTGGATTTATTCGATTAATCATCACATCATCAACCTATTAGAGTCCACGGCTGGACGTAGGCCTTTCACATATATTTCAGACTGATATTTATGGGATTGCGTATTGTTACCCACTTTATAAATTTATCCCACGTGACTGTAATTACAAGGAGTGTTTTCACATGCAGCTCAAGTGAAAATGAAGTGCTTTTACAAGTTGACAATGTTCATAAATAGATAGCAGTACCAGCTCTCTAGCTATTCTAGAAAACTGAAAAGTATTCTGATAGGAGGTGCATGCATGTATTGCTTGCCCTTAGAGTATGGTCGAAGGCGCCTAGCCTTGTAAAGGATTGCATATACCCGGGAATATTGCGAGGGTTGGATGGTCAAACCCGATAAGTCAAGCAAACCTGTTTTTAAAATACGAACTTCATGAGATTGACGTGAAGTTGTTATTTCAATGAAAAAATATCTCGAGTTATGCGGGTTTGACCACTCAACCTTCGAGTTTGACTGGTGGTTGCTAAGACCGAGTGGCCGAGCGGTGCAGGCATCGGCCGTGAAAGCTGAGCACGTGGGCTCGATTCCCAGCTTGGACGTTGGTGATCTTGGTCGTTTTTTCATTGGTACATGACGTTCAATATTTATAATGTTTGACATTTGTTTTTTTTTTGTTTCAGGTGGAATTTGGAAATAGCTGATATGCCGCGTCTCGCGCCTTTCACTTGTTGCCTGATTATTGTATTCAGTACGTTCATAGGTAAATATTATTTATTATACGTTTTATATCGATAGCACATGCTTTAGGCACGGTCTCATCGCGAGCTACTTAGCTATAAACTATCGGCTATAGTCATAGTCATAGTCATAGCCGCTCCCGCTATCACCGCCGGGCGAGTATCGCCGTGTCTCTCTTTTTTACACAGGAGTGCGTATCTTTTGTTCGTGCTTATAGCCGATAGATCATACCTTAGTGGCTCGCGCTGAGACCAGTGCCTTACGGTTTCTTTTAGATGAACAATATTTATTTTTAATTTTCCGCAATATTTTTTTTTAAAGTCTATGTGTATGGTATTTAAAAGTTTCTATGCATGGACGATTGTGAATGCAATTTTTGTGATTTGTCAAAGTTTTGTGTATTTTTTATGGATCGATTTAATTTAGAACGTAGAGTTTGAGATAGGGATGGGCCGTTTCCGGTAAGTTCCCAATGTTACTATAGGGAATGTTACCATTTGGGAACATTCCTCTCACAGTTTTGGGAATGTTATCGGTAAACCGCCTTAGTTATTTAAAGTCTTCTTCTTTCAATTTAAGAGCTCTGAGCTCTTGTCGGTGTAGCCATATGCAGCTGTCTCCACACTCCTCTGTCCTCAGCAGTCCTCTTCACCTCCTCATACGACATGACGCCCGCCTTCTCCTTTATTTGGTCAATGTATCTTATTCTTGGTCTTCCCCTTCCTCTCTTTCCATCCACTTTTCCTTCTATAATGTTCTTCAAAAAGTCATCATGTCGAATGAGATGGCCAACCATCTTGCCTCGTCTATTTAAAGTCAAAGTCAAAATATTCTTTATTCAATTAGGCCCACCAACTAGCGCTTTTGAATCGTTAAACTAAATAGCAAATGAGAGAAAAAAAGCTACTTCCGGTTCTAACCCTACACCACTGTTCCTGAGAAGAATCCGGCAAGAAACTCAGCGGGACTTGTTTTTTTCAAATATTTGTTTTATAACATCTTACAGCTAACATCGAAACCGTTTTTATTTAAACCTCGAAATAGCCCAAGATTTGAAAATGTTTTATACTCTTCATGTGTACGTAGTACCTACTCAATATGGTTTGTAATTTACAACATCATAATTATTTTTAAATTACTCCATTAACAAATATTTTTTGTAACGAAGAACGAAAAATAATGAAAAAAGAACCGTTCTTTTGTATAAATAAAATACCGGTATCCGATTCCTGGAATAAAGAAAACAAGAAATAATATATTACATCATAACATCACGATAATATTATTTAATTATATGACGAGAGGTTTAAGGCTGGCCTACTACCGCGAAAATCGAAATCCGTAAATTTCGAGGATTTTTCTCTGTCACACCAACGAAGGCGTCATTAGAGTGAGAGAGACAAATCCTCGAAATGTGTGGATTTCGATGTTTGCAGTAGGGCCACTGCTACGAGTATTCACATCAAATGAGCTTTTCTAGCTAAAGTCATCATCCAACTAATTCAAATTACATTCGTGCCATATTTTTATACAGGCTGCTTTTTTATTTGCGTTGGGAAGCTTATGTAGGTCAGAGTTAATGATGTTTTCGATGAAACTAGTGTCTTAATTCTTCCTATTGTTGAGTTACTAATAAAATAAGTTTAATGACTGAACAAGTGTATTACAACCAGCGAACAGAAAAAACATGGAAGCATCTCTTAATACAAAATTATGTTCAAATAACGGGCAATAACTGGATGTACGAATGTGCGCTAAGCTACCAATCAAACTCGTCAAAACGATTGGTCGGATTTAATTTACGCAAAATGTCCATAAATATAATTGGTCAACGTCAGAATGGTGCGTTCTGATTGGTTGGTTACAAAATGGCGATCGTTAACAAAATACATGTGTCATTCAAAACGCATTGTCCGTAGATGGTTTAATGCAATGAAGAGCAATTTTCACATGACACATTTTTATATCGATAAACTTGAAATAAAATATTCAGTAAATAATTAATTTGCTTCTTGCTCTTCTTCGTTCGCATCGGAATTGATGTTGTTGAATTAAGCAATTTGATACATAAGATATTAAAAAATATATATATTATTCACATAAATAATTCTTCTAATATTCTAGTGTCCATAAAAGCGAAACCGCAATATTTAGTATCCCCGATCTCGTCTTCATAACCTGCATATAGGCAAACGTACTCTTAAATTCAGGTGTAGAATCTCAAATAATACGGCATATTCTGGTACGTTTTCTATTTTCTTTGTTGAACCACTTGTACCCAATTAATTAAAAAACACTTTTACTGGTTGTAATTCAGAAAATCATTTTGCAATGATTTTCTATAATTGACTGTTTTTTAAAAAACGTGGTATTTACTACGTATGTTTGATTGTATTGAGCTGTCAAAATTGTAGTGCCCAGCGTATCATAGTATTTAAATTATATTGTCTGCCTGATAGCTTGCACAGTCATGCTCACTTTAAGGTCTCTGCTTACGGTGGCGTCGTTGATCGGGTCGCCACTTTCCCGAAAGAAGGTTGAGGGAGGCGATGGCTGAGATACGCGTCATACTCGTGAACGGGTGCTGTTTGCGGAGACCGGTCTAATCAAGCTCACTCATGGCTTAAATTCAAACAATTTTCCTGCTGTTCTGATATGAGAAATTGAATTCGCTACATGTTTGTTTATTTATGATTATTTAATATTATGACGCATGGAGACCTTATACATCTCTGAAACATTTAGTGAAATGTATCCGTTTGTTTTCTTTTTACTCTGACATCTAGAGACCTTTACATCTCTAGCAGTATAATAATGCTAATTTTAACGTTTAACTAAAAACAATTGTATGCCCTTTTACATATATCTTTACATCTATACATTTCTCAAAATTCATTAAATTTATATAATTGTTCTGACTATTAGAGACTACATCTCTAGTTAATGTACTATATCTGTATTTATATTAAATCAAATTTATGTTTCGCTTTTAATTAATGCATGTTAGCCGTAAGATGTTATAAAACTATTATTTTATTTTTGTCAGCCTCTGTAGCCTAGTTGGTAGTGACCCTGCCTACGAAGCTGGAGGTTCCGGGTTCGAATCCCGGCGAGGGCATTCTTTGTGTATTTATTTATCACAAATGTTTGTTCCTTGGTCGTGGCTATGTATGTATCTAAGTACCTATACGTATCTATCTATTATATATATCGTCGCCTGGTACCCACATCACAAGCCTTAATTGAGCTTAGCGTGGGACTAGGTTGATTTGTGTAAGATGTCCCAAGATTTATTATTTATTTATTTATTTATTTATTTGAAAAAAGAAAGTCCCGCTGAGTTTCTTGCCGGATTCTTCTCAGGCAGTGGTGTAGGGTTAGAACCGGAGGTAGTTTTTTTTTTCTCTCATTCGCTATTTAGTTTAACGATTCAAAAGCGCTCGTTGCTGGGCCTAATTGAATAAAGAATATTTTGACTTTGACTTTGACTTTGAGCGTAGGTATTAGGTACTACATTTAAATAATGATACGTGCTAGGCTGCCAGAACAAAAGTTTGCGTAATACCATCCCTATAAAAAATAACCCCAAAACAAATAATTTGAAAATAAAATGTCGTAAGACTATTTCTTGTGAAATGCGATTCCATCTTTTTTATGGTGCTTGTGTGAGCGTCTTCTGTGCCATTTTACGGCAAAACAGGGCATATTTATTTAGTTTTGAGATTTTTTCGCCAGCTGTCTGTAAGACCGCGCGACATGTCGGCCATTTGTATACTAACGGATCTGTGTCATATCTCGATGCCCATGTATTCGGCTTTGAGGCGTCACTTTTCGGAGTTAGTTCGCCTTCTATGTTTTTTCCGTTCCCTGATTACAACATTGATTACATCCTATGTTACTTATTTTGACATGTGCCAGATACATTTTTATGTTATTCAGGTTGTCTCGCACTTACCATTTCATTTATAATATAACGTTTTTATTTTTTATTTCACAAAAGCTGATAATTATACCAAGGAACTTCTATTAATGTCCCAAAAAACCTGACAAATTCAACGCAAACCAACACGACCACCTGTATATATTAAATAAATGAATACAATTATAATTATTCTTATCTCGTAGGCTTAAAAGAACCCTTACTTTTCAGTTGAAATAACACGTAAAACATATAAAAGTAGAGTTACGGGTTTTTAACGACCGCCCTAATTAGTTTGACACAGTTTAAAGTACTTGACACAGAATTAAGCTCACATGCAAGTTACTCCATGTGATAATAAACTTCTGACTTAGATTCCTCGTATCTTTAATTACTCGTATACATTCAGTCGGCCTCCGTAGCCTAGTTGGTAGTGACCCTGCCTACGAAGCCGGAGGTTCCGTTTTCGAATCCCGGCGAGGACATTATTTGTGTATTTATTGATCACAAATATTTGTTCCTTGGTCATGGCTGTGTATGTGTCTATCTATTCATAAGTATATATTTCGTCACTTGGTATCTACAACACAAGCCTTAATTGTGCTTACCGTGGGACTAGGTTGATTTGTGTAAGATGTCCCAAGCTATTTATTTGTTTTTATTTTTTATTTACACTACGTTTTGTAACTTTTAACTGAAGCATTCTGCCAGAGAGCAAATACTTCTTTACCAAGTGACAAACTTAGAAAGAGGTATAGTGAAAATGAAAAAAAAGAAAAAAAATATTTCCTTGAACAATTTTGGTGCAGTTTACAAGTGGGTTGAGACCTCCTATTAAGTAAATAATATTTGTATCAGGAAGCCTCGCTCCTCCTTATCAAATAGTACCAACAAATAATTCAACATGAGAAGTAATAAATCTAATTATTCTAAATAACATAATTATGCATGCGTGTGTGTATGCGTGTGTGTAGTGTGTAATATTACATTCACTCGTTATTATTTCCTATAGCTTTCTTTAACCATTCAGTGATAGCTATTTTACAGTTACAGTTATAATTCTGCACCGGGAAAATATTTATTATATTATTCAAATTATTATACACAAAAGCCGATTGTGCTGTATATTGCCGCTTAGCAAAAATAGATTTAGTCATTGGAACAGGGGCGACTCTATTATTGCGCCTTCCAGTTGGAGACTAGGGCTGTATAATTTTATAAATGTTCTGTGAACATGGTAGTCGTAAATATTTTACTGTTATATAATATAAGTTATTTTTATGACAAAATATAATGTATAATTCAAGATACGAGGAATCTAAGTTAGAAGTATTTTATCACATGCACTTAATTCTGAGTGAAGTAAAAATTTTACCTCATATTTTTAGTGTTACGAAGTTCAATTTTGTGTAACAACTTTTGGCAATAAAAAAGTGGAACACATTCAAATTTTCTATGAGTGATCAACAATATGAATTTATATCTTTAAAATGTTTAACTACTGCCGAAGGTTATTGGACAGACAATACCACATAACCCAAACCCGTTTAAAGAAATTATGATTGCTACGATACTATTCAGTTCCAATTCCCACCGCGCAACGCTAAATGCCAACTCTAAATGTCACGTAAAAGTGCGCTTTTTTTATCGCGTAACTCGTACCATTTCTGAAAAATAAGTTTGCTTCCTTTAAAAAAATATATAATCTTAATATTTAATTATTACCTTTTTTAAATTGTTTTCATTTTTCATTGTTCATTGTTATAATCAATTCTCTGACAGCGGTCGAATTAGTACGTAATATTCGACACACAACATTCACTATACTTCGTTTTATTTAAGATTAGAATTATCTGTCAAACGGGTGAACAAAGAAGCAGTGGTCGTAAACCTTCCTTCTTCGATTTCGGCCGATACCACTGAATTTCTCGGAACTTATGTATATACATATCATTTGATATTTACCGATAGCTGAACGCATAGTTTTCACATTTATTATTAATTTGTTGGCGAAACTGTATTTAAAAAAGTTATAAGTGTTTTATAAGCAAGATGGCGGCAATTTAGAAAAAAAGATATATATTGAAAGTTTTTGTTTAGTGTTTGGCGGTTTTTAACATAGTATTTTTTTTATTTGTAACTAATATCGTACCGATTTTACATTTACTGAATTTAATGAAGTTTACAGTCTAAAATTTAACAATATTTGCATATTTAATCTGGCTTACATTATGCACTCCCAATATTTTTAAAAGTCATGCATTTAAGGATTAAAAATATCGGTATAAAAACGGACACGGTGTCATAAAGACTGAGCAGATAACAATACTAAGACAACCCTACGCATCGGCAACGTCGTTTAGTATTTGTCGCCATTATAGGCGGTCTGGGACGCTCTAATGTAGTTTGAATTTGGTAACAAATTAGAAAATAAAACTCAGATGACATACATAGTTTTATTCACTGTCAGTGGAAGAGTCCGAGGACTCGGAACCACCAACGTTTATAATAAATTTTTCCACAGTGTTATCTATTACATTATCTAATTTCATTTAAAAAAATATATTCTTTTAAAATGTTATATACCGTAGCCAACGATATGCCAGAAGTCTCAGCAGTCTTTTTCACACGTTCCGATTTAGTGGGATATTCCTTTCTATGGCACTTTTTTTAATTTGTAAATATTCACCACCATCTGCTTTTCACTGGTAGTCACAGGATTTTGCTTTCATCCATTTTAAATGTGCACCAACAAACAAAATATCTAAATAGATCAACAATTAATAACGAAATTGAACAAAAACGATAACAACAATCTTTAAGTAAGCTAACAGCAATATAAAACATAACCGACTCAACCGACAACAATATGAAGTCGAATGACAGACAGTGACATTTTAAAATTGTGTGAGAACTCTGCCTCTTTAGGTTTTTTAATGTACAACCTTTCCATGAAAAATTGCAAACGCAATTTATTAAAATTATTATCTTTTCATCTTAGATCTGTTCACAACACTGAGTAATGTGTATTAATATAGCATGATAATAAATTCGTGATATTTAATAACTCGTATTTACTGTTCGATCCGCAGAATTTGCCTGTAAAAAAACCTTATATCTCGTTCTGCGAAGGTCTTTCTAATGCTGAAAAAAACGAAGTATAGTGCGCGACGTACGTCACTGCTTGCGGTGGCACTGACAGTTCGAACCAAACGTGCTAGTTAGACAGGCCTTTTTTTTTGACGGAGTGGTAATGCCTTTACCCACCGTCCCCCCAAGATACGAGGGGGGGGGGTGTGAGGCTCGCATTCCCTGGCCCTTCTCATAGCGAGAAGGGGGGGGGGGGGGGAGATGCCTTACCCACTAATTCCACTCCGGCGTTCAATCCTCGAGGCCGTTAACGAGGATGCCATGGGGTCGCAGAGCATTTCACCATGACACCCTCCGAATTAGACAGGCCTGCCTTAACTATGTCCATTTTTCTGCAATCGACCTATAATTTGTAACATCTTCATGACGTTTATTTAGTACTTTACAAAATAAAAATATATGTTTTTGTTCACAGGCGAGGGTAATGGAAAATGGAAAAGTAAAAACAGGGAAAATCTCCACGAAGACATCGTCAAATTCCAGGAAATGGCGGGTAATAATATTAACATTCGTTTGGCTGAGGGACTCTTTTGATGGCTTTATTATGTCAGAACATATCAATGAATACCTACGGGACAAAAGTGGAATGGAAACCGATAAATTTGTTTATTATGCTATTATTCTCGAGGAGAATGATAGGAGTATCCTCTGTTGCTGATAGTTTAGGATAGAGGCTTATATCAGAATAGATAAGATTCCATAAAATTTACGTAATCATTCAATGAAATCTTTTACTGTATGGCAATTTTATAAACGACTTGCTAGATTTGATTATAAAAATACCATTAACAAACAGGGCTAGTTAAAAAATACCTACAAAACTCTGTACGCAGTTTTGTCTTGTTAGAAATATTTATAAATTAGGGTTGACCATCTTTAACCAATATCTATTTCATTTCTTAATACTTTGGTGTGTGTACTATTTTAATTTCGCTGATTGTTTCACAAACGATTTTCTTCACAGAAAAGATTGAAGATGAGATCGAAGACGTCTACGACGAATATGCTGACAACTGGTTAAATGACAAGTATTTCTCTAGCGAAGAAAATTCTTCTGAACCATCTGAGACACGTATTACAAAGTCTGACAAAAATAATATCAGTGTACTGAATATGATAAGTAATTCCTCGAATAATACAACCGAAGGTAACAACACACCTGCTCCAAAAAGTACTTTGAAAGAAAATGAGACACATCAGTTTGATGCGATAAAAATAAGTACGACTGAAAAGACCAACACGTTTAGCTCAAAATGGCCAAAATTTGAGGATATGTTATTGGAAATAGGAAAAAAGTATGATTGGAAAAATGACAGGTGGATCAAAGTGAAAAAGAAAGCCAACCGGTCCAGCGAAGAAAGTCATTTAGCATTCCATGAGAGACATAATTTTAGCTACAAAACTGTGAAATTAAATAGAAGTAAAAGCAGACGAAACGTTGTGATAGCAGTGACGGCTGTAAGATAGGACGTGCCAAGTTGGCCAAGTATCTGAATTGGTAGAGAAAATTTTAAAATCTATTTGAATAGCGGCGGGACCAAAGCATCGTCTAGTCGATAATTTATTGAATAGTTGCAGTAAGGTCCTGAAATGAAGGGATGGTCGAGTGTTCATATTAGCAGTTTTGTAACACGGGTTCCTCAAAACCTTTGAACCGAATGGCTCTGGCTAGTCAAGATGTCAACCGCACTTGAAAGGGCACTTCATTATTGTCCACACAGCATTTATTTTTAATTTGGATATTTATATTTTCTTGCATGTCCATCTCATCAGAAGCACGAGTTCTTTCAACCTAATATATATGAATAAAAGAGTCTCAAATTATCCATACACATTATTCATAATTTTTGTTTCGCTGCAGTGTAAATTTGTATGAAAAATGCGAATGAGTAAATAATCCTGGGAGCCTATTTTCATCTTTAAAAAATAACTTGTTATTCTGAGTAGAAACAAGATAAAAGATGTAAATAAAAAAAATAAGGACACCAAAAATTTCACGCTTTCTGAAACGACACAACAACGTTACATAAAGTAACTTAGAAAAATCTTGTGATGGATATTTTTTGTGTTATTTGTTGCTACTCGTACTTACCATGACATTTAGTAACTTCGTTTGGCTTCTTGACTAGACACCCAATTCTTATTATTATCGTAGTCATGTGAGATCTAAAATAAATCAACCCCTATTGTACGTAAAGCCTATAACATTCACAATTGCTTCAAGAGTATTTCAATTACAAATTTTGGATTCTGATAATGTCAATAAAGAAAACGTAACTATGTTAAGTAGATCTGTTATCTTAAATAAGCTTCATTATAGTACATGTGTAAACAAGAAATTAATGGGTGGAAAACAAGAAATTACGAATGAGTGTAAATTGGAGCACGAGCACGGCTTGGGCTTAAATTTAACACATGATCATTTTTCTTGTATCTCCCGTTGTACATATAATGTTTTTCATCATACTTGTTTGAGGGTTAAAAATAAATTAAAAGAACAAGATTTAGCTGTCCTAGTAGTTTGATGTTATTATAATAATAATAACTACGAATCGAATCTTGTATAAAAATCCGTTATCGGTATCGCCCTAAGTCGTAATAACACATTTAACTACGACAGCATCGCCTCACATGCTTAGAACAAGCGTGATGAAAAACACTTTTCCGCACGATATACCCATTTCGATAACAAAATATATTTTGTTATCCAAAAGGATATACGAAGGAAAACAGGTTTCAAAACAAATGTTGCAGAATAAAAATAAAACATTATTTACACGTTGTATTATTAAAGCAAACCCAAATTGTACTGCAATAATAAAATGAATGATTACAAACCAGACCACGGGAAGTAATTTACATGTAGCTGGAATTTAACGGCTCTTATTTCTATAAATTTAAGGTTCAATATTGTTCTTGTGTAAAGTAATAGGCACAGGGTGTAAGGTGAAATAATTGACTTATTTATCATACTCATCCTGACCTCTTTCGAGTCCCGTCTTCTTCCATTCCTTTTATTTATTGCGGACATGTGTTATCCCGTGCCTTTGGGGATGGCAGATGGGAGCCCTAATTATGTTGTGCTTTGTATACGTTTTTGTAAGGATAAGTGAATGTCAAAGCTTGTTTGGTCTGAAGAAATCAAAGGAATAACTTATTTAGGAAAATGAAAGGAAAGGTTTTTAAAATTAAGTTGAATTCATTAGTAACTTATTTAGGAAAATAATGGGAAAGGTTTTTAAAATCAAGTTGAATCCATTTGACGAGTTGTCTTATCTTCATATGAATCAGTCATAAAAATGGGGAGCAAAGTTCGTTCTTAGTCTCTATAAATATAAATAAAGCCCATGATTATGAAAAGAGAAATTGATAAAAATCAAGAAAGTTGATCTTTTAAATGTATCTCTTAATATTTACAAGAATATTGATATAAATAAATCTTAAGGTAAACAATCTCCGCCATTCTTTATCATCATTATTATAGATATTGGACATAGTTCGTTATTAGATTCCCATAATTATATCTATTGGATATGTATTTTAAACTTTGTAAACAAAACTAAATATATACATGCGTATATGTAAAAGCTACTTAAAGCCCGTTTAAGTTGTGAAATTAGTTGAATTTTGAAACAAGTTCCTTAAATAAAAAATAAATATTCATACCTACGTGTTCATTTGGCCGTGTGGTGACGGTAGAAATAATACATTTGTCACCACCGCAACTCCTCCTGCGGGTGTCGTAAGAGTTGACTAAGGGATTGAAGTGTCACTGACCATATTTGATTAAAGATTGATGATGGGCAGCAGCGTCATCATAGTGGACACATTACTGCGATCGACAATCCGCTTGCCCAGCGTGGCGATTATGGGCATTTACCTCCTAATGCGTCTATACGCATAGTTAATAGGAGAGGCCTACGTCCAGCAGTGGACTATCATAGGCTGATGATGTTGATGATGATGACGTGTTCATTAAAAGACCAAATGCGGATTAATAATACTTTTCACACCACCTATTCAAATACGTGTCTTTCTTCCCTGCTAGGAGGAAACAAAATTACCTACATTTTACTGTGCAGGGACTGGTTCCAGGACGATTATTTACCTACATTAAATATTAAATACATAATATACCTTTTTAGTACAGATGGTGTACTTTTTAGGCTCTAGAGCGAGAAGTGGGTCATTTTACGTCAAGTCCAAAACTTCGGAGGGCCATCTGTACTAAAAAACGTCGTACGAGACACGTGCAAAAACAAAATTCGTAACTCGTGTCGATTTAAAACATAGTAACATTTCATGTTTTTCGCACTTGTGTCGTAATGTACTATTTTATTTTTCTCATAGGTGGTGTGAAAAGCGGTAGGTATGTGTCATATAATATCAAAATAATTTTCATCATGGGTGTTAACGCCTAACGCCTTATTAGAATTAAAATTATTGTGGAAACCATCGTTTTATTCGAGCTTGAATGAACTCCCTCGTCGAAAATATATCAATTTGATGCCATGTGACACAATCTACTATTTCAGTACAAATGATGCTTTTTTACGCGCTAGTGCGAGAAGTGGTAATGTTTTTGACCATCGCGGGGCCACCTGTACTGAAAAACGTCGTTCGATACACGTGCAAAAAATAAAAATTCTTTATTTTTCGCATAAAATTGCGAAAAAAATTAAGAATTTTATAATAAGAGTAGGACTTTTTCAGCTTATAAGTAAGTACTAAAACAAATAAAGTCGGCGTTGTAAAGGAACGAGCGCTTTTAACGTTGATTATGCTGTTTATTTAAATGTTTCTGAAATGTAATTTTCATTCGTTAGCGATAAATCATTTATGTATAGGTATCCGAGTAGGAAATCTAGTCTATGTGGGCAGACGACGAGATATGCTTCACGGCGAGTGGCGACACATGCGGGTGATAATGGAAGCACATATACCCCCTTATTTATAAACGTTTGTTAACTTAACAAGCCGCTAATAATGGTTTGTCCCTTTCGGTCTAACAATGTGTCAATAAGTGCAAAAGGGACAAACGGTTATTAGCGGCTTGTTAAGTTAACAAACCGCCGTGTGGTGACGGCGGTAAGAATTTGTCACCACCCCAACTCCTCCTGCGGGTGTCGTAAAAGTCGACTAAGGGATTGCAGTGTCATTGACCATTATTTGATAAAAGATTGATGATGGCCAGCAGCGTCATCATAGTGGACACATTACTGCGATCGCTAATCCGCTTGCCCAGCGTGGCGATTATGGGCATTTACCTCCTATACGCATAGTTAATAGGAGAGGCCTATGTCCAGCGGTAGGCTGATGATGATGAAGTTAACAAACGTTTATGAATAAGGGGGTTAGTATTTAGTCGATATAAATAGCGACTCCAAAGCCCTAGCCACACCAAATGCGTGCACTTGCATGGTATGTGCGTTGTAGCGTATGTAAATGGTATAGTAGATAAGTATATAACACACCGCTTGTATACGCGCACGCCACGCAACCGGTGTGCCATCTAATATGACATTTACATGTTTCGGAGAGCTGTATCAGTACGCGCCGCACTCACTAGTCGCGAGGCGTGACCGCGGGCTCAGTGCTTGATAATGGAGACCTAGGCTCTCCGAAACATGTCGCGCGTAGTTACTAAATACACGTGAATTTAACCGTTCAATTATATTTATAGTGTATGTCTCATAAATTTTAAATTAAATTATGCTCAGGATTTTTTAAATCTGCACGTCATTGCTCGGTTTTCAGAAACGCTCACATGCTATACTGCCGTGCTAAGTAAAAAAGACGCATCTCTTATTAGCTCTACGGGAGATGCGTCATTTTTAGGCTGCGGCTCCATTGAGGCGGAGAGGAGCGGAGATGTGTAAAATTGGCTAATGAAACCGGATCACAGTGTTTCGAATTTTGAATTTGAAGAATGTAATTGGTCAATTTTGCACAGCTCCGCTCCTCTCCGCGTCAGTGGAGCCGCACCCTTAATGACTCGAGCGAGGTGTAATTTGTATGGAAACACATCCTCGCACATCTCTGGTGGAAACGCAGCCTTGGCTTTATATTTTCAACGAACTAACAACAGAATATTTCCAAGAAGTTTGGCTTTATGCAAAAAAGCTCTGCTTTCACGAAAATGCTTCAAGATTGGTACTTAACATAATGACAGAGCCGTGCCACAATTCAGGAGAATGTGCACGCGAGGCACAAATTTATTATAAAACCAGTACAGCCGCCATCAGATATATCGAAGCGGACACGGTGCTCATAAATATCTGAACATGCACTCTAATAATGCCCCAAATAAATAATAGTTATTTGTTTTACTAGTGAGCAAAGTGATTGTTTAACTCTCTTGCAAATATTGAAACCCGAGCAAGCGAAAGATTCCAGAATCTGAACCACGAGCGCAGCTAGGCGAGGGTTTTAAGGCACGAGAGTTGAACAAGCTTTGCTGCCGAGTGAAACACAACATTTTTCACCACACCAAAGCGAGGAAACATGCAAAAAAAAATTCAAACATAACAAATTAGAAGGTATTTATTTGCAAGTCCTCAACTTCCAAAAAATAAATAAATCATCTTTAGTCTATCCAGAAGATTAAAAAAAAAACTTTAACCTCTAGAGATTAAAACACAGTTTTGCGCTTTGAAATTGAAGGACAAACAGCGTGTTTACGAGCAGTGTGGTGAAAAATAAAAACCCCCTTATTCATATACGTTTGCTAACTTAACAAGCCGCTAAGTATTGTTTGTGCCTTTCGCTCTTATGGACACATTGCTAAGACCGAAAGGGACAAACAATTATTAGGGTGTTTCTATGTGATTTTTTACGCGTTTTTTGTTGTTTATTACCATCACCACTTTATTTTCCGTTTTATAAAATCAAACGAGACTATAATTATGCCAGAATAGCAGACAAACATGCGTCTGCTACAAGATAACCGAAAATGACTCCACTATTTATACGCATTGGTCAATAATTTGGGAATGGTAATGACTTGATTGGTGCGACAATATAATCGCATAGAACTACCCGTTAGCAGACGTTTATGAATAAGAGGTTAACGCTATAACAATAGAGGTCTACTCTGGACGCTTAGCCAAGTTGCCAATAGCTAACGCTTGATAGCGTATCGTAGTTTTCCCTCTCTCTCACTTTTTCATATTAGTGCGACAAAGACAGTTAGCTGGCTTTCGTTTACGATTGACGATTAAGCGTTAGCGATTGGCAACTTGTCTAAGCACCCAGATGTTTGTGACCTGGCTGCTCCAATAAATTGATGGCGACCGAACAGTTCGTGCTATAAGTGAAGGCTGCTGGCTACAACGTACGCCCGTACATATCACGTGCCATTATTTTCCGAACAGACTACGATCAAGAATATTGTAAGGAAAATTTTGCGACCAAAAATGCGGTTTTTGTACATTTATCCTGTTGTCAAGTATTAAAAACAAGGAAGTGTTCTTTGAAAACATTGTTAGAAAGTAACGCCTGCCGGTAAATTTTCTAAGACAATTATAAAGAGGAAAGGAGGTTCGGTGTTTTAGATAAGAGAGAGTAAAGAGGTAGAAAAAAATGGCAAGGTAACAGAGCGAATCCTGTGCAAAAACAGTAGAAACCTTTATGATTACGTTAAAGTAATTCAGTAAAGGTGCATTCAGACCAAGCGAGCATTCGCTATTCTATTCCCCCACTCTACGAAATTCGATCGTTACACAAAACGTGATTAGTGGATTTCGTAGAGCGGGGGATAGAATAGCGAATGCTCGTTTGGTCTTAATACACCTTAACAATACACAATTAAATATTTTTTCTCAAACTTATAATCAATTTGAGAAAAAATTAAGTAGATACACCTAAAAGGAAACTTCTTGGTATTTTCGAACAATACAAGACTATAGTAGATTGTTCAACGAGGGACTAAAACAGGCCATTATGACACGAGATATTTATCCACCCGAGCGTAGCGAGGGTGGATGTAGTTCGAGTGTCATTATGGCTGTTTAGTCCCGAATTAAACACTCTACTTTTCACTTAGAATGCGAGGAAAAAAGCTACGTTCTACATAATCTCAGTATTAATTAACAGAAAGAACAAATAAGAAACAAAAAAATTATATGTTCCGCGATGTCAAAACTTCCGATTTCTTCGGAACATGGCCACTTTACTACAAATTCGCAAACTTTTTCAAGTTATAGGTATGGTTTAGTTGGAGTATGGTTTTAAGCTTCTTAGATTTTTCATCAAAATATGTCAGAAATACGCCTTCCATAAATGATGTTGGTACCTACCTAATTTGCTTTCCAGTTTTCCAATCCATAAAAGTTTGATACGCTTTTGAATATATTACACTAGATTTCGGCGGCAAAAGATTTTGCACCACCTCTTTTGCATTCTTCTTCATTCTGGAGTAACGCGTTAATACTTCTTCATCGCATGACGTGACATCGTAAATTATATAACTACGATTTGAACAATATTACTTATGGACAAAAACACAAAAAATAAGCAATCAAATTCGTTCCGCGTTTAAATTTTTATCTGTATTCCTTTTTCGAAATATGACGCTTTAAATACTTGCATATTTAGCCAACGAATTGGAGCTAACTACATAACTATTTTAGAGGTTGTATCCACGGCATGCACAAAAGTGGTCCATACACAAGCACTGAAAATGGCGACTATCCTTTATTCTTGAACACCGTGAGTGTGGCTGTTTACGGGTTTCCAAGGTCAATTAAAAAAATTTTACTTTAGTCCCTAGAGATTAATAAAGAGTTTTAGTCCCGATATGCAGGGACTAAAATAACATTTTAAGAGCATGAGAAGTGAAAATATTATTATTACCAGTGGGCTTAGCACAGGATTATGGCGACAATATGTCGCCGTGAGATAGACTATCCATCCCTCTTTTATGCATATAGTTAGTACAAGATGGAAAATCTATCGCGTGGCGACATACTGACATACCAATCATGTGCTAAGCATACTGCCATGGAATCTCATATAATTGGCTATGTAAAGTTTTCCGAAGGTATGATGAGCTAATATCGTTCGAGAAATGGGCCCCTGGGTGGAGATATAATAGTGTAATAATTCTTATACTGTGTCTTGAAGTCGGAGAACCATTTCCAATTCTATTCAGCTAGTATACCGGGCTCAGCGTCGTCTAGAGCCCCTTTTATTATTGTATTTCCACAATAGAAATAAGAGTTCATAACAGTTTACTTTGACCATTATCCTTTGTGTGGCCGTTGCAAAATGTTGAGAGCTAGCTTTGCAGTTTAGGCTGCCGCAACACAAGCAACTTTCTGCGTTTTATAGATGTTTTCTAAGTCACTTATAACCGCTCACATACCGTATGGACATTTTTTCGAGCGTTTCAACTGCCGTGACTTCGGTGGTACAGGTGTAGTGAGAAATTTCTTGCCTTCGGAAACGTTCGTAAACACATGCTGTTTCAGGCAGTGTCACCGAGTCTGACTGAAGTAGCATGACAGCTATTACTGTCAGTCTCAGTGAGATAGACTGAAACAGCATGACGTTGACGAACGTTTCCGAAGGCAAGTCATTTCTCACTACATCTGTAACATTATTACCCGATATATATTTTATGGATATCTTGGTAAAAGTCAACTATGTCTACCAAGATATCACGATGACACAAACGTTAGTGTGGGGGATGCCTTAGTGCTTTAGATCATATGATTTGTAATGTCGATATGGGTAGTACTGTGACTTCGAATGCTTTTAAAGTCTTTTAGAAGGCTTCGTATAGCGATTTTATCTATTATGTACATACATACTTATTTAAGATAACGGCTATCGGTTATTACAAATATAATTTTACTTACCTAGGTAAAATCCATTTAAAATACGAAGGCCCGATTCCACTTGACAAAGTCATTAGGCGTCAACGCTAGGATCAGTGATAGTTTTTGCATACATCGGTGTACGACACGTGCCAATTTGTAGTGGACCAATTAAATGACAAAAGTTTTGAGTGGCATCGGGCCTTCGTATTTGAAATGGACTATACTCACTGTGGACTTTTTTTTAAATGAGAATGTGTTTTTTGTGTTGACCGCAGTAAAAGATAAGTAGGGTTGTCCGAAGCTGCCCAGACAAGATAAGTAGGGTAACCCTATGTCCTCCGAATCTGTTGATATCTTACTTTTCTGTCGTTTTCTATTATCTACCGATGTTTACTTAGGACCTCGTCGTGGAAAGAAGTCCTTGTCGATGAGTAGGTACAGTCGACGTCAAAGATATCGTTTTACGGTTTAGGTGCGAAAAATATGAATCGACTTTATTCTCTTGACATTAAGGTCATGTCAATATATTTTTGGCACCTAAACTGTAATGATATCGCCTAAGAGTGAATTTATACCAAACGAGCGAATTCTCATTCACCCACTCTACGAAATTCGTTCATTACACAAAACGTAATTCGTCGAAATTCGTTGATTTCGTAGAGTGGGGGATAGAATGAACATTCGCTCGCTTTACTTCCTAACAAAGTGTGTTGCATGGAATAAAGATTTTAAAGATTTGAAGATATCCTTGACGTCGACTGGACAAGTCATCATCAGCGGCTTTACCGCGAACTCCGAACCTGTAAATTTCGGCGATTTGTCTCTGTCACTCTAATGACGCCTTCGTTGGAGTGACAGAGACGAATCCACGAAATTTACGAATTTCGATGTTCGTGGTAGTAGGCTAGATGTCGGGGCGGCTATGCTGCTTAAAAATATCTGAACATTTATTCGAACACTGTGACAATAGAGGCCGAAATTGGACAAATGTTATCTAAATAAGTAAAAAAAACTGTATTTCCTTGATACCTAGCCGTTGTTTTAACTAAGGCATAAAACATATTGTGAAAACACAAATCAAATTATTTATTAACTAAATATTTTGATTTGTACTTTTAATTTTTCTCCAGTAGTCACACTACTTAATACTATACAGTATGTAAACTTACTAAAACCATTCCTTCAAACCACTTGATTCCCAAATCATGTTAGGTGGTTTCTCACAGTATTCGCTTGTATGTGTTAGATATTTTTAATTTTATTATTGTGTTAAGATTTTAAAATCTCTCTTTTTTAAAAGTTGGTTAATGCTAAGAATATCATCCTGTGATGTAGTGTTTACATCACTTTTGACAGATTAGAGAAAGCCCATTAATTAACAATTGTTACGTTGTATGTATCTATCATTAATCATAATAACTTACTTTTTCGTACCTGGTTCATGTTCTTGTTAAATTCAGTCAAGAAATAAATGTGGCAATCAAATTATCTTCAATTCATAATGTGAAACAACACCAATTTATGCCATTATGTCATTTCAATTTCACTGATGTCACGTTATTGTTTTTTTATTACTTGTTCAAAAAAGTTTTAACATCAATCAAATGACAAGGCTAACTTTCAATGTGACGTTTCTCATTGCAAAAAATACAAGAATTTCATGATGCCGTTGGTTTTTACTGCTGCAGAGATAGTTGATATGATTCTATGTAATTTACGGAGAATGCAGAAATAACGCTGCGGCAACTCTTCGACTGTACGCCGAGAGATTTCCACAACGAAGACAGCCGACGGATTCGCGTGTAATTATAAGGGCGGGCGATTACCAGACTGCGGAACAACGAAAGACCGGTTCCTGTTGCTACAGGTGGCCGTAATCCTCGTATTAATATAAGAACTGAAGAAAGAGTCTTAAATCACTTTGCAGAAAATCCTGGCTCCAGCACCAGAAAGGCAGGTCGGTTGTATGATATCAGTCATACAGCCGTACACAAGATTTTAAAACGGGATCAGCAACATCCTTTTTCGGTGGTTAAGGTGCATGCATTAAAAGAAGATGATTATTTACTGCGGGTCAACTATGCCAATTGGGCCTTAAGAAAAATAGCGGATGATCCTGATTTTATAACAAAGATAATATGGACAGATGAAAGTTTGTTCACGAGAAACGCGATGTGGAATCGGAGAGTTATTCACCACTGGGCAAAAAAAGATCAAAACCCTCACGTCGGTCGTGAACTAGCCCATCAGACTCGTTGGTCTTTAAACGTTTGGGCGGGTATAAAAGGAAACGAGATTATTGGACCAGTATTTATGAACGGGTCAAATAACGGGCAAAAATACTTGGAATTATTAAACCAATCAGTAGGCCGCTATGTGGACAACCTACCGTTAACCCAACTTCGAGAAACTTGGTACCAGCATGATGGAGCACCGCCCCATGTTACTATTCAAGTGAGGCAAAAGTTGACCGAAATGTTTGGGCGTCAGTGGATTGGTCGCTTCTCGAATAATCCATGGCCAGCACGTTCGCCAGACCTCACACCTCTGGATTATTTTTTTTGGGGTTGGGTCCAACAGTTAGTTTACAAAAAAGAGTCGAGAACAGAAGTAGAAATGCGGCTGCGGATTGTACAAGCATTTAATAAGATCAAGCGACGCGCCCGGCAAAATCCTAATTTAATGCGTAGTGTTCACCAAAACAACCACCGTCGCTTGATTCAAATAAGGGATACCGGCGGACGCCACATTGAATTACGTCGTATTTAATCGTAAGTGTGCACATAGCCTTATCTCAACTGACATTTCATCTGTTGAACTTGATCTTGACTTGATGACCGGATGACAAATGAAATTGTTAACAAATAATACAGGATGTGTAAGAATAATGAATTAATTACATTTTATAATTTGGTATTTAATGATAAATTCTAAAAAAGCGTTAGTATTTCAAAAATTTATATACCACAACATAACTTATCGCCTAGATATACCCTGGGTTGAATAAATGGTTTTAGTGAGTTTACATACTGTATAAATTATAAATATTAGATGTCATATACCAAAGAAAAACGACCAAGATCACCTATGTCCGAGGTGGGGATCGAACCCACGTACTCAGCTTTCGCGGCTGATGCCTGTACCCCTCGGCCACTCGGTCTTAGGTCGAGGTGGGTTCGATCCCCACCTCGGACATAGGTGATCTTGGTCGTTTTTCTTTGGTATATGACATCTAATATTTATAATTTAAGACATAAAACTAAATATAAATTTATCCTTCCCTGTTATTTTTGGAATAAATTTTATTATTGGAGGAGGAAACAGGGGACTCTGAAACCCATCAAAAACATTTGAAAAAATCGTACATAGTTAAAGGACTTTATTGAAAACATAATTTTGGTTGTATTACGAGTACGAAGTTTAATTTTGTGTAACGACTGTTGGCATTGAGAAAAGTCAAGTAAATTTTTAATATGACACCTTTTTATACTGCCATAAGTTGTTGGATAGAGCGCATACATAATATTAGTATGAATAACTGACGCGTTCGTGATTTTTGTTTTGATATATATGTTCTAAGCCTTATTTATAGTAGATTGTGCCACAATGGGTCAAAATGGTATTATGTCGGCGTGGGCGTATATCGAATCCTGAATGGAGCGAAGGATTCCACAATTGAATCCCGACCGCAGGGAGGGATTCTAAAGTGGAATCCGGAGCGTAATGAAGGATTCAGGCGTTAACGCCCAAGACAAAATAATTTTGATACCGTGTGACACATACTGCTTTTCACACCACCTATGAAAAAAATAAAAGATTTATCACATATTTCATATTTATGCAAATAATCGATTCTGAAGAAATTTTTCGGGCTCGTTCTCTCGGCAGTCATTTTTTAGGCTGGCAATAGAAAGTCCTTGAACAGAAAAGTGCCATTTTGATACCGCCCAGCAGGGAAGAAAAGACACGTTTTCGAATACGGTGGTGTGAAAAGTATATTTTTTTGCAATTGACCCTTACGTAGGTACTTAGCATCAATTGAAGCTACAGTTGTCTATTATGTGTATCGGAGCTCAACAGCAACAGTTTATTCAAATACCTATTTACAACCGACTTCAAAAAAAAGGGGGAGGTTCTCAATTCGACTGCATGTTTTGTGTTTGTTACCTCATAACTTTCGACTGGGTGAACCGATTTTGATAATTCTTCTTCATTTTGGAAGCTGATGCTCACTGATTGGTCCTATTATAATTTGATCCAGTTCTGACAATGGCATTCATGATAAAACCATATTTATAAGTTTTTAATTTGCACTCACCATGTGCACGAATGGACGAATAACTCGATACCACGTCAACCGATTTAGATAATTATTCTTTTAACTAACTTCAAAATAAACCGAGATTGACCAGGATGCTTAGCCAAGTTGCCAATCGCTAGCGCTTAGTAGCGTATCGTAGTTTTCCCTCTCTGTCACTCTTTCATATTAGTGCGACAAAGACAGTTAGCTTCCTTTCGCTTACGATTGAAGACTAAGCCCTAGCGATTGGCATCTTGTCTAAGCATCCAGTTGGCACCAAGTTTGGTTCTGGTGATGAGATCTTGGAGATATCGGTTGAAGTACGTTGCTTTATTTTTTTTTAATTTGGTGATTATTTTAAGAGCTTTCAGCTTCCAGTTCCTCTTAATATAATTTGTTGTATCAAAACTGCGACCATATAATGTATAACATGGACGTCTAATACCAGCTCAAAAATGCCCCCATAACCAATTTTTGTTCAATTGTGCCAATACGGGCAGGACATAGCGCTTTTCTTAACACCGCGCATATTTTGGCGCAACATTATTTGACATAATGATATTATGTTTATAGAATATAGCCAATCAAACTTTGATGGACCAGTGACAACTATTTTTAAATGGCGGTTTAAGTTTTTATAGGTTGTTATTGAAATTCATTGCCATGATGCATTGAACAGGGGGTGACACTTGTCAACTAAGATTCAGGACCGTTTTTGAAAGGCAATTTAGTATGGCGTGCGGCTTCCATGTTTTATTTGTTCGTAGTATCAAAAATAAAACACAATGACATTGACGTCATACTGTGATCAGATTATCATGTCTATAAAAGTAATAAAAGTAAAAGGGTGTCTATCAAAGCATTCGTGGATCAAAGGGAGTAAATAACATAAAGGTAGTTTTGTTTGTGGAATCATAAAGCAGCTTTTGTTTGTTTTTCAATGGATAGGTAAATCTCTTTCAAATTCAGGCGAATATTTCATGCGTGATGCTTTTGTATTGAAAATACTAATAATATTTATATGAGGGAGCGGTCAGTTAGAAGTCGGCTCTGAATTTATTGCTACTTAAAAAAAATGAATATTAATATTATCGAACCGGGATACTCACGTATTATTTTACGTTTCAACCCATTAAGAGGGGCCTCGCGCGTACGCGTCGGGCTTTGACCAAGGGTGCTCTGGACGAGGAGCCTCTAAATGGGTTGAAATATGTCGAGCAATCATCGACTTCATTTGTAAAATATTTGTTTATTTTTACTAGATATTTACATCACACACCACATCGTCATACTATAACAGTTAATTTCTGGAGAGTGATCTCTTTAATTAATTAATGATCAGTGACTTTTCAGTCACTTAGTCGACCGACACCCACGAGAAGAGTTGGGGTGGTGACAAATGTATTCTTACTGCCGTTACCACATAGCCAATTGTAATTTTACGTTGCCAGAAAGTAGCTAAGTATTTCCTGAAAATTTATTAACACTTTTATTGCGGACGAGTGCTACGCGCTACGCTCGTAGCCGATCCCGTGATTTTTCCGCTTTGTAGCGAAAATTGACCTCCCACAGAGAACTTCCCTCGGGAGTTCCCCGCGCTCAATGTGTTAAAGTTCTTCCAATACATTTTAAGCTGGTGGCAATCAAACACAAGCTCCCTCCTTTGGTAACCGGTAAATAAAAAAATAAATATCTTGGGACATCATACACAAATCAACCTAGTCCCACGGTAAGCTCAATTAAGGCTTGTGATGTGGGTACTGTACTAGGCGACGATATACATATATGTGTCGGAGTCGCGCTTCAGTTGGTGCAGACCTGTACGACACGTCGAGTCATCGAACGCCAGAATTGTGTTATTCACAATGATAACAGTTTTGTTTGCAATGTTTACAATTGAGTTACTAAATCTAGACAACGATAAGCAATGTATTGCTTGGAGTGGTCTTTGCTTTGGTCCATGCGTCAGGTAGATAATAAAACCCGGTTGAGATCTACCCGCCTGTGAAGCAGGTAGTTTATGATCTGACAGTATAAAAGGTCACTAGCGTTGTTCATGGATGCATTCGCATTCGCGCGTTAGACTTAGAAAGAAGTCATTCTTGCTTTAGAGTTTAGACATTGGAAAGTCAATTCATTCTGATTCCCGCGTTAGACTTCGAAAGATTGATTCTTGCCTAGACTTGGAATAGATTCTGATTATGATCATTCCTTTCCTTAAGTCAGTCTATCTTGAGACCGCGAATAGATTTGATTAAGTGTACTCCAGAGTAAGAGGAGTTTGACTAGATTCAATAGTTCGTTAGATTCGGATTCAGATCCTAGCATCCTGACGAAAGACGTTATTTCTTGTGTTTTGAAATTGGTGAAGCATGGACTCAAACTTAGAACTCTCCAGTCGTTTTCCATTAGTTGTTGTTGCTGTTTAAAGTGTATGATTAATCGTGTTTTAATTGTGTTCCTATTGTAATGATCTAAAATTGTAATTACCAATGATTTGAAAAGATTAAAACATACAACCTGCTGAGTTTCTTCCTGGTTCTTCTCTGTTGTGGTTTAACTCTTGCGAACCATAGTAGTAATAAAAAAAGATCTTAATTCATGTTGTGTTTTTCATTATGAGTCCATGCCTACATGCATAAGTGCGTAGATAGCTAAACCATCTCCCTATAGCTCGGCCGGAACCTGATATAAAAGGGCCTTACGCCGAAATATGTATAATAGATAGATACTTAAATACATAGACAGCCATGACCAAGGAACAAATATTTGTGATAAATAATCACAAATAATGCCCTCGCCGGGATTCGAACCCGGAACCTCCAGCTTCGTAGGCAGGCTGCCTACGAAGCCAGTTACCCAACTAGGCTACGGAGGCTGACAAACTATAGCCTATGGAGGCGGTAACTATAGCCTATGGACGCAGGCAACAGGAGGAATTAGTACATTGTGCATCAAGGAAGGTGAGTACGGAATTACTAACGAGAGTGCTAGAAGCCCGACGCCGTCAAGCGGAGGGCTTTTATGACTCGAGTTAGTATTCTGCTTACCGACCGTGCTGCATACAATGTTTTTCATCACACTTGCCGACAAAAAAATAAGTTTTAAGACATAATATTACTAAATGACGTACTGACATTTCTATTACTCCCTAGGGCATTTCACTTTTCTATTACTCCCGCTACGCACGCAAGCAATGGCGTGCTTAGACAGCAAGTGTGATGAAATAGTAATTTTTACAATGATCACACCAGTTACAATGGTGGTATAGGGGCGAGATAATACGGTTTTCTCCTGACAATTTAAGTTTTGCCTCCAACACGCGAAAACAGCAATAAAGTTAAAACAGTGTGTGTAATATACAGTTATTTTCAACATCGCTGTGTAATTGCTGCAGAATTGAGTTTAAAGTTAGAACCGCAACATTTGGTGGTTGGAAAGCTAACACACACTGTTAGTATACTTACTCTAGGACGAAAATGTCAGGTCACGTGTATTTTCCATGAATTGTATACTTTGTATAGCTGCAGGCATGCTGATTTCAAAACACATTTTGCGAAAACAAATGACATCTAATATTTATAATTTATATAGTATTAAGTAGTGTGACTACTGGAGAAAAATTTAAAGTACAAATCAAAATATTTAGTTAATAAATAATTTGATTTGTGTTTTCGCAATATGTTCAATAGATGGCAGCACCAGCTCTCTCTAGCTATTCTAGAAAACTGTAAAGTATTCTAATAGGAGGTGCAGGCATGTAGTGCTTGCCCTTAGAGAATGGTCAAAGGCGCCTAGCCTTGTAAGGGATTGCATATACCCGAGAAATTTGACCGGTGGTTGCTAAGACCGAGTGGCCGAGGGGTACAGGCATCAGCCGCGAAAGCTGAGTACGTGGGTTCGATCCCCACCTCGGACATAGGTGATCTTGGTCGTTTTTCTTTGGTATATGACATCTAATATTTATAATTTACCTAGTTTTAATTTTAATTTTAATTAGGCGTAATAAATTTAATAGTACTTTTAAAGTATACTAGAATATAAGCCCAATGTACTCGTACACAATTTTTTATTTATTTTTCGGACCCATGGTTCAAAGTTCGAGGGGGCGGGCACATTTTTTTTTCTTCTATAGCGGCTATCGTCATAAATACGGTCTTTAAAATAAAACTTTATTTTTCAATAACTCTTGGTACGCGCACTATCTATATATATTACCATGGCTAAAACGTTTGACAACAAACAATCAGGTTCACGTTTGGCACTATGTTTGCCCAACGAGATGAAAATACCGAACAAAACGAGGCCATTCTTGTTTACGGCCCTCGTGCAGTAAAGCCTCAATCATTTTGCGGGCCGACCTTTAATCTTTCATTATTGGAATTTAACCATTAAACTCATTCCAACTTTATAGTTTGACATCCATGTAACAAAATTTAATATCATCAGCATGTCTCGCTTTGCCGTGTGGTGACGAGAGTAAGAATACATTTGTCACCACCCCAACTCTTCCCGCGGGTGTCGTAAGAGTCGAATAAGGGATTGAAGTGTCTCTATTATTTCATAGAAGATTGATGATGGGCAGCAGCGTCATCATAGTGGACACATTACTGCGATCGCCAATCCGCTTTGCCAGCGGGGCGATTATAGGCATTTACCTACTAATGCATCTATAATTCTATACGCATAGTCAATAGGAGAGGCCCACGTCCAGCAGTGGACTGAGATAGGCTGATGAAGTGATGTGATGTCTCTCTCACACATATGTACCTTATACATTTTTATATATTTTAATTATATGTTTATTAGATGTATGAGTTTATCTTAGTTTGTATAATAACAGTTAAGTATCTGGTACTATTCAAATACATTCTCCACTGTCCACGGTAAATATGTTTGTATATCTTTTGCTTCCTATAGACAACTCCTTTGCTCAAAGATTAACTGGAAGAGATCCCTTTACGAGGATAAGTTCGCATTTGTACCTGTCAAAATTTTTGTATAAATGTGTATTTTTACCTGTATTTTATGTACAATAAAGAATTTACATACATCCATACATACCTGTAACAAGTGAGACGCTACAAGCGGCATCAAAATAAAATCAAATTTTGTATTTCGAATGCCGCTTCATTTCCTTTGTATATTGAAAATCATTTGAGTACTTAATTGTTTTATAATTAAAATTCAAGTATATTTATAGAATGCTATTTTGGCTAATTAAATATTTAAGCGTAGGGCTTGAAGGCGTTTATGGGTACCCAAAAGTTTATTGAAAGGAAAATACAGTTTTGCTGGTCGGACCTCGTGCAGGGTCCGCCCGTATAGCTACCACCGTCTTACCCGTTAACCTGCCCCTAAATAGCAGTATTTGCACTGACGTGTTTCGGTTTGAGGTAAGATAGCCGGTGTAATTACTGGCATAGATAGAGGCAATCCATCTAAGTCCTCAGGGTAGGCAGCGCATAGGCGATTTTTTTGGTCACTATGTCCATGGGCCTCCGGTCCTGCTTTCTATCAGGTGGGCTGAGAGCTCAGTGGTCTACCCTCGTCACATAAAAAAAAGTATATTTAACTATTAACATGAATATTCGGCGTTTTTATTTCGTTATTGTCGTCTTGGCAAGTATTATTAGAAGATGGCCTTACGAGTATGTTATTTTAATTTAAAAGTAATTCAGTACCAATACTAAGTCTAGTCTAGTTGCCGTGTGGTGACGGCAGTAAGAATACATTTGTCACCACCCCAACTCCTCCTGCGAGTGTCGTATGGTACTGTTTGTCAGCAGAAAACAAAAAAGTGTAAACAAATATGACTGATTTTCCATAGAATTTGACGGCTTTGGCACATATCGTGAAACACGTTCGCAGATATATTTTTACGTTGACACTAATAAATATCAATAATTTTAACTAAAATTGCATGTGAATTCAAGGTCTAAGGCTTTAAGTTGGTGATTATGAAATCATGCAAGTTTTTAGGTTTGTTCACTTTTTTTTAAATTGTATAGTGACGTATAGTTCGGTATGTATACAGGGTGTAAGTCTAATACGGGCGAAGCTTTTAACGGGTGTTACGAGTAGTTTACGACATAATAAGTACATTCAAATAACTTTTACTTGAAATTAGAGCAACAAAATTTTCCATACAAAATAATTCGGCGCGCAATGTAGAGCAACATACGCGAGTTAAAGACTCGATCACAGCTAATTTCAAAAGCAGATGACATAACTGCCATATCAACAATAACAAATGTTCGTACCTACATTGCTGCCCCGATAATCTTAAAAAAATTCTGTGGGATCATAATTGAGAGTAACTTTAATAAACCTTGTAATTAGTAGAGGTCCAAATGGAAAAAATTGTGCGCTGTGAGTTACAGTTTTGTAATTTTTACCAGAGCTAGAGGGTGTAAAAATAAAAAAAATTAGATGTGGAGGGAAAACCAATTCCCCCCCTGAACGAGGGGGGAGGGGGGTGAATGTGCAAACGGAAGGGTTATGTTTAACATTTTTTCGTCTAATATTTAGGCCTACTATTCATTGTTTGGTATCATTTTCATATAAAACAGACACGGGGAATTCATTTTTGATAATAAACATGAGGATTTTCATACATAAAAAAATTATTATTGGTATAAAGGTAAAATAATCACCGTTTTTATTTTGATTGTTGCATTATATAAGTATTACCAAATGAATATATGATAATAAAAAAATACTACAAGATAGCATATTTATTGTAGTTTTTAAAAATATATACTTTTTGGAACTTTCCATGCAAAAATAAGTTGTAAAAAAATTGCACCTGTCGCGTACCTCGAATAAAAAAGGCACGTTGCTTTGACTTATTATTGTTGACAGTACGTTTCTACCGCGGGAATTTAGCGATTTTTGCGTAAACAAAATACTCCATAATGTCTGTTAGGGCAAATTGCATCAACCTGGGTAAACCAAGCAACCCGGGTTAAACGTTTATTTCACACGGAATTTGATAATTGATAAATTTCTTATGAAGTAAGTGACTGACCCGGCACTATACAGAGGATATCCGAGACATCAGCCTATGTAATATTAGAATGGCTCTTGGACGGCTCAAAAATAACAGGGCGTCTGGGGAAGACGGAATTATAGCTGAGCATCTGAAGCCAGGTGGTAAACCAATCCTTATAGCCCTTTAGAAGTTGTTCAACTCCGGAAGGGAGAACGCATGGCACAGAAGAGTGGTGGTACTGTTCTTGAAAAAAGGTGACAACGCCTTATACTACCGATCCATCTCATTTCCGAGCCATATTTATAAGATGTTTTCAAGAGTCATTACGAATCGTCTTGCACGCAGGCTTGATGACTTCCAGCCTCCCGGACAAACCGGTTTCCGAATTGGCGTTTCGTAAATGTTATACAGAAGACCGAGGAATAGGTATAACCTGCACCTCTGTTTAACGTTTAGCGTTTGTAGACTACGATAAGGGGGGTTTCCATGACGTACTAATGCTGTTTAATTTAGGTCGAGATAAAGGGACAAGGCTATACGAGTCGTGTATCACTGCCCCTTTCCCAGAACCTAAACTGAATCGCATTAGTACGTCATGGTAACCCCCAAGGCCTTCGATTTGATCGAAACTCTGGGCAGTACTACAGTCTCTTTAACGGTACCAAGTGGACTACCACTATGTCGAAATGTTGAGGTGTTTGTACGAAAGCGCAACTATGTCAAACCGACTCCAAGACCAGAGCTTGAAGCATATTATACTGCAGCGGGGAATCAGGCAAGGAGGTGTCATCTCCCCTAATCTGTTTACCTCTGCACTGGAAGATGTCTTTAAGACTGGACTGGAAAAGGTGAGTATCAACATAAACAGCGAGTACCTCACTCACCCTCGACTCGCTGATGATACGGTGGTCTTGGCTGAGACCTTGGAAGATTTCAGTACGATGCTCGCTAACCTCAGTAGCGCCTTCGAGCGAGTTTGTCTTAGGATGAACATGGATAAGACGAAAACTCCCGTTACAATCGGAGACTAAACTCGAAGGTGTAGACCACTAAGTATAATATACCTAGGACAAGCTACCCAGTTAGGTAGGTCCAACTTTGAGTAAGAGGTCAATCATCGAATCAGACTAGGTTGGGCAGCGTTTGGGAAGCTACGACACATATTTTCGTCCAATATTCCGCAGTTCTTGAAGACAAAAGTATTTGATCAGTGTGGCAACAAACTGATCAAAGATTTAAAAGAGTGATGACATACGGTACTGAAACGTCGTCGTTTAGAATGGGCCTCATAAGTAAGCTTAAAGTCACCCACAGGGCAATGGAGAGGGCTATGGTGGGAGTCTTTATGCGAGGTCGTATTAGAAATGAGACGATCCGCAGCAGAACCAAAGTATAGCTCCATAGCTCTCCGAATCACTGAACTAAAGTGGCAGTGGGTGGGGCACGTTGCACGTAGAACCGATGGCTAATGCGGCGGCCTCGCAGGTGGAAGGCACAACGTGGGTAGGCCCCCCACAAGGTGGACAGTGAAGGTCTCAGGAGTCCGCTGGATGCGAGTGGCGCAGGACCGGTCATTGTGGCAATCTTTGGGGGAGGCCTATGTTCAGCAGTGGACGTCTTTCGGCTGATATGGTAATAATGATGATTTATGAAATAAACGTTTAACAATTGCTTGTCAAATTCCATATGATATAAACTTTTAACGTGGGTGAACTGGGTTAGTTGTTTAGTCCCGGTTACTGAAAATTACCTTTATCGTCTTTGGTAATGAGATCATTACCTAATGACACTTGTAAAAATGATTACCCATTCCGATTCATATGATCAGATACTATATATTATACATGTGATCAGATAGACCAGATATATAATATACACGCGGTATACAATAATCGATAAAATCTAAAAATAGAATCTGAACAAATAAAATTCTTAATAATCTTAGGTTATTTAAAAATAGAAGATCAGAAAACATTCAATTTACTTTCATATCAATAAATATTAACAATTGTAATATAAACAATAATATGTTAGTACAAAAATATGTATGATCTATGAGCAGTTGCCGGCACAAAAGTTACGCGGAGGTTTTTGTTGGAGGTACGCGTCAGGTAATTTTTTTTTCCAGTGAATTTTTGTATGAAAGACTACAAAATGTGTATATTTTTAAAATCTGCAATAAATATGCTATCTTACACTATTTTTTTAAATTGGATAAGTTTGTTTTTTAATACTTATATGACGCTTAAATTAAAATAAAAATGGTAACTTTTTTACTTTTACTCCAAAAAATCTACATTTTTATATGAAATTGCTCATGTTTATGATAAAAAATGGATTTTCCAGGTCCGTTTTACACGAAAATGATACCAAATAATGCATAGTAGGCCTTATTAATTAGTAAAAAAAGATTAAACGCAACCCTTCCCCATGCACATTCACCCCCCTCCCCCCGCGCTCAGGGGGGGAATTGGTTTTCCCTCCACATCTAAAAACAACTATTTTGAGACCCTCTAGCTCTGGTTAAAATTACAAAACTGTAACTCGCAGCGCACAATTTTTCTCAACTTTGTATGGACCGTGACCCTTACTAAATCCATGGTTACACTAATGAATCGCATGCCTGGTTTAATTGATCGCCCGTATTAGACTTACACACTGTATTGTATATCATTGTATTTACGGTAAGTGCCTATGCGTGGGGTGACACATGTAAATATTATTTGTGACAATTTTATTCACAAAACCTTGCTGTAACAAACAACGCTTTATCATTTCAGGTACCACCTACGTTATTTATTACAATACTTGAAATTATCTCTTACTGTGACAACAATAACGGAAATTTCAAATAGGACATTAATCATGGGCAAAGTAACGAATTTGTCAGTTTTATGTATGTTCCCGTTGCCTGAATACTCGACGGCAACGACTTAAATATCGGTACCGGAGGTGCCACACCAAAGACGGTTATATAAATAAGACACGAACCACAGGGTCCTTAATACAAGTTGCCAATTGCTAACGCTTAATCGTAAACGAAAATCGGCTAACTGTCTTTGTCGCACTAATATGAAAGAGGTAATTAATAGAAAAGAGGGAAAACTACGACACGCTACTAAGCGTTAGCGATTGGCAACTTGACTAAGCATCCAGGGCCTAAACCTAAACACACGTGCGTAAAGTATTTTAGTTTCACACACTTTGGTTACGTGGCTTTGAGCAATACAGTAAAGCTTTTTTAGAAAAGATTCAACTTTTCGCGCACGATAATGACACAGTAAAATTAAATTGATATTAGAGACAAAGAAAACATACTGTAATTTTTTTTTATCGGTCTTTATTTTCAAAACTGTACGATTTATATGAAATCTAACTAACCAACCATAAAATAAATTGTTTTTTAGTTTGGCAGGTAACGGAAATTAATGAGTTACCGACTATAGATTTGAAAGCTTGGTCATTTCATGCTTCTTTCTAGAAGTACAATTTCACTTACGTAACTATCAAAATTATTCTTATGAACGCATCAGGAGATGCCCATTATGATGACACTGCTGCCCATCACCAATCTTTAATAAATGAATGGTCAGTAATACTTCAATCCCTCAATAAACACTTACGACACCCACAGGAAAAGTTAACGTGGTGACAAATGTATTCTTACTAACGTTACCATGCGATCAAATACGACTTATTGCGACCTCTTCACCGAAGCTGCTGCTACCTATCACCAATCTTTAATAAATGAATGGTCAGTAACACTTCAATCCCTCAATAAACACTTACGACATCCACGGGAAAAGTTAACGTGGTGACAAATATATTTTTAGTCGTTGTCAATGCGCGAAGCGACGCGGACGCATTGATGAATTGCGAATTAGCGCGGCCCGGCCGCTGCTAACGATTTTTCACAATGAGCGAGCAACGTGCGCCCATTGTGAACGACTTTCTGGCCTATCTGCAAGAGAAACAAAAGTTGATGCGAGATGGAGCTATGGACGTGGAGACAGCTGTGCAGTTAAGTTCCTGGGCGTCGACTTTCACAGTCGATGACTTCTGTGCAGCGAAGCAGGTGCTGTGCCAATACTTAGGAATTGCCGGCACGTATGTTCCCCACCGGAGAGGGGATGAAACCGGCGAAAAGACCCTTGGGGACATAAAAAAGATCCTAAGGGATTACGAGGACCGACTTCCGGAGTTTGTGAAGATGGGAGCTAGCCTGCCGTCTGTCTCTCCAGAGGACGTAGACGTTCGCAGCTTGTTGAAGGATATCGTGGCCCTGAAGATAAGTCTTGCGGAAGTAATTTTGAAATTTGACGCGGCCCAATTAACCATTGCCGAGCTACGCGACGAAGTCATCAGTTTGCGGAATAGCGCTCCTAATACTCGGTCAGCGGCGTCAAATTTCAAGACCGAAGTCCGATCCGGCTCGTGCGTCGGGTCATGTTTACGTGTTGCTGACACCGCCACAAGTGTCGCACGCGCCGCTCCGCCGACCGCGCCACCCCCGCGCGCCCGGCCGCCCCCTGTTTCGAAGCTACGTCAGCGTGCCTACGCCGATGTCGTCACCGGGCAGCAAGTCGCAGCTGACCGGGTCAACTCGCCCTCTAAGGCGGGTGAATTACGGGCTCCCAATAGGGAAATGTCCTCCCGCACCAGTGTAGATAAGGAGGGATTTACACTGGTCCAAAGGAAGAGCAAGGTGCGTAGGGCGCCTCGCAAGACTCTGGGTGGCATCGCCGAACCGGTTAATTCTGGTCTTCGGGTCGCAACTCCGTGTAAGGCGCTCTACGTATCGCGCCTGCATTACTCCGCCGTGGCTGACGACGTGGCGGAGTACGTCCACCGGAAGACTGGCCTCTCACTGAGGGTGCAGCAGCTGCGGTCGCGCCACTACGTGCACTTCAGCTCGTTTGTGGTGCGCGTGCCGCGGCCGCTTCAAGACACTATCGCGAGTCCGGACTTCTGGCCGAAGGGCGTCGTGTTTCGGCGGTTTCGGGGCAACCTGCCGAACCCTACGACGCCGGCTCAGACGACGCAACGGAGCCACGCAGTTGTGTCGCCTAAATCTAATTAATGTGTTTTTTTTTTATATATTTCTATACATATTTTATTTTGTATACAATTTTTTTTATTGTATAATTTTAGATTCATGACGCATTGGCGTTCTGCTGTAATGTCGTGTAAACTTTTGTTTTTAATAAATAAATAAATAAAATAAATAAATATTCTTACTATCGGCCCATGCGGTCAAATACGATCTATTGCGATCTCTTCACCGAAGCTGCTGCTGCCTATCACCAATCTTTAATAAATGAATGGTCAGTAACACTTCAATCCCTCAATAAACACTTACGACATCCACGAGAAAAGTTAACGTGGTGACAAATATATTCTTACTATCGGACCATGCGGTCAAATACGACCTATTGCGACCACTTCACCCAAGCTCATCATCATCAGCCTATGATAGTCCACTGCTGGACGTAGGCCTCTCCTATTAACTATGCGTATAGACGCATTAGGAGGTAAATGCCCATAATCGCCACGCTGGGTAAGCGGATTGGCGATCGCAATAATGTGTCCACTATGATGACGCTGCTGCCCATCAACAATCTTTTATTAAATAATGGTAAGTGACACTTCAATCCCTCAATCAACACTTACAACACCCACGGGAAGAGTTAACGAGGTGACAAATGAATTCTTACTAACGTTACCATGCGGTCAAATACGACCTATTGCGACCACTTCACCCAAGCTCGGTAAGTCCATTTAACAACAGAACTGGTGGCCCATGGGCTGACGTAGCGCGATAATAATTAATGAAGCTATCCCAAAACAAGTCATTAGGGTCCCCCGGGACACTTATTATACGATAGGAGGTCACCGTTGTAGGCTGTATTAAGAAATGAAGATAAGTAGGACAAGTACTTATATACTTGTCATTGTACGTGGGAGGTAGGTTCTTTAAGTTTGCGAGAGTAAAATAATTTTAGGGCGTGGGCAGATATGATATTCTAAGTCCCTTTTTGTTTTAAGCGGAATTATTTATTTTTCTTATTATGTAGGTAAAATATTGGTCGATTGTGAAATAATTGAACAAAGTTAAAGGCTTTAATGAAATCAAAAATTAGGGCCTACGCTAATTAGTGCGGCCACCCGCCGCGGGCGCACGGTCGCGGATCACGCTCGCGTTACGTTGAGTTAGCGTTGTTCATACAATTTCAATTAGTCGGCCGTACGTTCCGGTTAATACGCGTTACATTTTGGTTACAAAGTTACCTATAAATAGTTTGTTTGACTAACTTTCATAACCAGAGATCGGACAAATGTGCGTCATTGTTTGCAATAATATGGACATGACTACAAAGTTGAATAAATTAATAACTAAACGAATATTTTTTTTTAATTTTATATCGAAGTTTTGAAATGATTCTTTACAAAGATTTTCATAGCTGCCGGTGTCAAATAGGTAATTTTTTGAAAATTATTAAAAGATCAATTTTTAATCAATTTTGGTGTCATGTCCTTATTATTGCAAACAATTACTTTTTTATTTTTATTTTATTTATTATGAAACAAACGGTCATACAAAAAGATATTAATTACAGATTATCGCCTTATTTCTTAGACCTACAGTTTACAATTACGCACATTTTGTCCCATCACTGTTCATAACACAACGGAAACGATTGAACAGTCCTTCCCAGATACTTTCAAAAGCTGTAATTGCACATTCAATACTACAGTTGCCAAATTCTAAGAATTAACTTTCGACAGTTATAGATTAATCCTTATTAATATGAGGGTAAGATTCACCATATTTCCGATAGTCTTAATGTCATACATGTATAAGGCTAATTTCTAAACAGTCAAATGTTAATTCTTAGAAATCGGCAACTATAGTACTATTGAATGTGCAATTACAGCTTTTGAAATTGTCTGGGAAGGACTGTTATCGAATGCATTTGGATAAAACGTAAATCGTATCTCGACTGTTTTAGAATTAAAATAAATAAATATCTTGGGACATCTTACACTAATCGACCTAGTCCCACGGTAAGCTCAATTAAAGCTTGTGATATGTGTACCAGGCGACGATATACATAATAGATACCTACTTAAATACATAGACACCCATGACCAAGGAACACATATTTGTGATAAATAAATACACAAATAATGCCCTCGCCGGGATTCGAACCCAGAACCTCCAGCTTCGTAGGCAGGGTCACTACCAACTAGGCTACGGAGGCTGACAAATAACATTGGCAGTCTTAAATTGACAAAGCGGCAACCGAATTGCATAACAGAATCACTAACATATTGATTGTGAACTGCCATTCTCGTGCACTGAACGGTAATGAGGTTTGCTCATTTTCCAATCCATTTCGCAGTGAAATCAGTAAATAACGCCAGATAAATCAGTTGGACTGTCACAGTGTATGTAGTACCACCAGAACTACATTTCTATTTATATTCAGTCCGTGTCCTGCTGGGTATAGGCCTCTTCTTTATTACGCCACTTTCCTCGGTCCTGTGCTAGTCGCATCCACTGTTTTGTTGCGGTTCGGCAGATGTCGTCGGACCATCTTGTCGGTGGTCTCCCAGCAGATCTTTTTGACATACCTACTACATACGAGCTGGAAACTTGAAAACTGAAAGTTGAGTCAAGTCAAAAATCCTACGGTGCGGACGACGCCATGGTTAGCAATATACAAGTTTTAGAACATTCTCAAAATTGCGGGAATATATCGGAAATTTCCGAGAATTTTCATGAGAATTAAAGAGTAAGTTCTCATTGAGAAATGTTTCCATGAAAACATATAAAAATGTGTTATAAATAATTATTTTCAATCGTAAATAAGTAAACAAGGCAGTAAATACAGGGTGTAAGTCTAATACGGGCGAAGCTCTTAACGGGTGTTAGTTTACGACATAATAAGTACATTCAAATAACTTTTACTTAAAATTAAAGCAACAAAATTTTCCATACAAAATAATTCGGCGCGCAATGTAGAGCAACATACGTGAGTTAAAAGCTCGTTGACAGCTAATTTCAAAAGCAGATGACATAACTGCCATATCAACAATAATGAATGTTCGTACCTACATTGCTGCTCCGATAATCTTAAAAAAATTCTGTGGGGTCACAATTAAGAGTAACTTTAAAAAACCTTGTAATCCATGATTACACTAATGAATCCCATGCCTGGTTTAATTGATCGCCCGTATTAGATTTACACACTGTATAACTCATAGGTATGTATCTAGTACAGTCTTGGCTTGATTCGATTATTTGTTAAATTGAGATTCCCGAGAACATTCTCTATGCAAGTTTTGCAACTTATAAAACTTCTCCTAGATACAATGCTAGCCATGGTGCGTATTAAAAATGCCAATTAAATAAAATAATAATATATCGTCGCGAACGAAAATAAACTGTCTTTCTGGGGGATTCCCATGACATACTAATGCGAGTCTTTCGGCTGATATGATGATGATGGTGATGATGATGACTAATGCGATTAAGTTTAGGTTCAGGGAAAGGGACAGTGATATACGACTCGCATAGCCTTGTCCCTTTCTATCGACCTAAACTAAACCGCATTAGTACGTCATGGTAAGGGGGTTACTCATTAAAAATAATGACAGAAAGAAAAAATATGTACTTAACTGAGCACAAAAAATCATACATTTCAGTCTTGAATTTGAATTTATTTAAATTTTGTGTTATTTCTACTCAGAATCACAAGCTGTTTCGATCCTAATCAGAAAAAAATGTATGGATTTTTTCTTACTTAACAAAGAAAAAAAAATCGGAAAATGTTAGCAATGGGAGATTTATTTTTCCTTTTGGGATCAAAAGAGCTCGTGAATTTTGAATAGAAATAGCCTAACATTTACCAATATATTTAAAATTATGAAATTAGACAAAATAAAGAGAAAATCTCTTAAATATTTTTCAGTTAAACAAATATTTTATTCAAATAACAAACAATAATTTAAATATTGTATAACAGCAGCAGCATTCGTAGTTCAGTCGATAGTGTTCCTGCATGAGTTCAAATCGCTGTGAGGTCATCCTTTTGAGTTTATGATATAAATTTTATATTTCTGTTGAATTATCCCAAGACATTTGTTAACCTACGTACTGAAAAAAAGTATCTCGTAACTTTCACAAGTTTTACAATAGTTAGGCTTTTCTTCCTTTTCGAGGATTTTCATCAGTAATTTAATTATACTTAACCCGTATTTTAGGTAAATATAATAATATATCAAGAACCTTATTTACGCATGGAGCGCAGCGCCAACAAACTGTCTACAGTTTGGCGAACACTTTATTTATTGGTATTTTGTATTTTCGATGTTAAATAAAAAAAAAAATATATTTTGATCCCACTGGTTTATTAAATGAGTTGCATTTAATTATGTCACGAGACTCATCCGACCCAATATGTGTCAGCATTTTGAGTTGAATTATGTTGTGATATGTTTGATGATCAAGGAACTCTCACTACAATACAATACAAAACTCTTTATTGCACACCTCACACGTAATAAAAAACAAAAAAAAATACAAAAAACAGAGGTCACAAAAGGCGGCCTTATTGCTAAAAACCGATCTGTTCCAGACAACTTTTCACTACTTGTTTTTTTTAATGGCCTAACCAGGTGCGTGCAGATCACATAACATCAAATTCCTACCATATTTTAAAGACAAATGGGTCATAATCGCGTAAAATTACGTTAAATTATATCCTGACGTTTCAAGCATGACGTTACACCCGTGGTCACTCATATTTTAAAGACAAACGGGTCTTTAAAATATGATTGATAATCGTGAAATCGTGAGCGATCAACAATACGAACCCATTAAAGAATCTATATCTTTTTTGCCTTCTTTTTTGGGTTCCGCAGTAAACTAGGAACCATTATAGTTTCGCCATGTCCGTCTGTCCGCAGCATACAGTCTGGCAAAAAAGAGTAGAAATTAAAAAGTGACAACATTGTAGTGTCGTCCCGTTTTCTCACGCATATTGTTTTGAAAGGGACGACACTACGACGTAGCTACTTTTTAATTTCTACTCTTTTTGCCAGACTGTAGCTCAGTGCAATTTAGTATAGGTGTAATGTAATTTAGTATATTAATCATGCCAACAAAGTGGTACAATAAAAACTTGAAAAATATTTTTTTTTCGGGTACCTCCCCAACTGGTGAAGTGGGGATGATTTTTTTTATTTGCTGTAATCCTATAGTGTGGGATACTATTGAATAGGTCTCTTAAAAAGTAATTTTTTTCGTTTCGTACCCTAGCCTAGAAGCCTCTTTCTCGCCAGTCTGCCTGCGATCACGGGTGTAACGTCATGCCCGAAACGTAACGATATAATTAAATGAAAGTTTACGTGATTAAAACCCGTTTGTCTTTAAAATATGAGTGATAATCGTGAAAGTTTAAATCAATATAAAAATTATTAATATTGGATGTCATATGCCAAAGAAAAAACGACGAAGATCACCAAAATCCGAGGTGTGGACCCCACCATCCAATATTTATAATTTATATAGTATTAAGTAGTGTGACTACTGGGGAAAAAATAAAAAAAGCACAAATCAAAATATTTAGTTAATAAATAATTTTATTTGTGTTTTCACAATACGTTCAATATATAAAATTAGAGTTAGAGGTGGGTCTAAAATCGCCTAATGTTTCGAGAAAAGTTTGATCCGGCATGCCATTTTCTCGCTCGACTTGGCGAGGGCACTGCCGTACCCTCAGATTCCAAGCTCTCGATTAACACTTTCATTGCGCACGAGTGCTACGCGCTACGCTCGTAGCCGATCCCGTGATTTTTCCGCTTTGTAGCGAAAATTGACCTCCCACACAGTGGCGTAACTACACCATCTGGGGCCTGTGGCAAATTATTTTGATGGGGCCCTATCATTAAAAATCGTCACATTGCTCAGTTTAATTTTAAATTTAAATTCACGGCCTCTTGGGCCGGGGCCCTCTTGGGTCGGAGGCATTTGATACCCGTGGCATTTTGCCAGCCCTGCCACCCTCCCACAGAGAACTCCCCTCGGGAGTTCCTCGCGCTCAATGTGTTAATTCATGGTGCCCCAACATTGGATATCATTTCCGTTAATGTTATAGTCAAATCCTTTATTCATACATAAACGCCTCCTAACTTAACGAGATGCTAAGTATTAATAAATAAATAAATTTTTTTTTTTTTTCTAGCCTGTAGGGGTGTCCCACTGCTGGGCAAAGGCCTCTCCCTCAGATTTCCACAGCTCCCGGTTCGGTGCCAAGTCTGGCCAATTGTTGGTGAAGGCGTCCAGATCGTCCCGCCATCTCCGCCTGGGCCTGCCTCGTCCCCGCCTAGTTTGCGGCA